>SZWC01010732.1:78492-97850 GCA_023375785.1 Penium margaritaceum | reverse complement strand
GCTCAGTGTGGAACCGTGATCCTGAGGGTGATATCTTCTCCTAGCTGAAATGCTAGGAGCGGACGGCAGGTGCTATTGTGTCGGCCCTGTTTTCTAGTCCGTTTGCCTCAGGCCGGTTGACAGATCCTTCTCTGCACCATTGAGGCTGATGCTCACCAGCTTGTCGCCCACGCCCTTTGCGTTCACGACGCTACCGTTTGCGCATCTGAACCGTCGATCGGTGGGGCTGATGGAGACAAATCCAGCCTGGTCATTGCTAGAGTGATGATCGGTGCCGGAGTCAAGCCCAAAAGCTCCTGGCCTGAGCAGCGCCGCTCCTTTTGCTGGAGGCGTGCTCTGTTCCATCATGTTGGTGGCTTCTTTGCCACCCTTTTTGCTGCCTTTGTTCCCATCGCTTCCGCCGTCTTCCTTCTTTGGTGACCTGTACTCTCTTGCCCAGTGTCGAGGTTTACCGCAGTTGCGGCAGTTACCCTGTCGCTTGGGAGCCTTGCCGCCATTGTTTCCTCCGCCACCACCGCTTCCGCTGCCGCCTTTCTGACCAGAGGCTGACCCTTTGCTCCCGCGGCCACCGTAGCGTACAGCATAGGCTGAGAAGTTAGCCTCACTTCCGCTGCGGCGTATGGCCTCGTTTTGCACGTACTCGGACACTGCTGTGTACGTCAGGTCATCCTCCTTCCAGCCGCCCATGACGGTGATCATTGGGCTCCAGCTCTCTGGTAGTACCATGAGGAGGATCATGGCTTGCATGTTTTCGTCAAGGTCCCAGTTCATCTGGCGAGCTTTGCCAAGGAGTCCTTCAAACTCTTGTAGGAAGTCGGGGATTGATTCGCCTTCATTCATTCGAATGCTGATCAGCCGTTGTAGGATGAATAATCTGTTTGCGAGTGAGGTGGATTTGTGCACGGGCTTGAGCTTGTCGTAAGCTTCGGAAGCCAGCGTGTACCCGGCAATGATGGGAACATGTTTCTTGGCTATCGCGTTGCTGAGAAATGACATGACAATATCATTTCGATCCATCCATGCCTCATGCTCGGATGTGCCTTCCGCGGGAACCTGCTCCTCTCCCTTCAGTAGCTTGACGAAGCCACGCACTTTCATCGCCAGCTCAAGCTGCCATCTCCAAAGGGGGAAGTCAATCCCCTCGAAATTGGGGATTCCTCCCAAGGGTCCAAGACCTTGCGGCAGTGACGTAGCACTCACATTTGCTCCAGTGGTCTGCCCTGTGGTAGCCACTGTTGAGTTTGAGGACTGCCGTGCGGCAGCCCCCACTCCTCCTGATGGGTCAACCATTTTTGTTGCCCTTATCTGCTTCCCACGTCTCTGCTACGTTGAGGCCAATGTAGGCTGATGTTAGCTGATGTCTGCTACCGGTTTTAGGATGCAGATCCGTTGCTTACCCCTCCAGCCGATGTTCACCTGCACACAGAGAAGATATCTACACCAACACACCCAGGGTCTTGCCACCAAGGGCAGAGCTTGTCCTGGTTGGGACACAAGGGTCGTGCCTCCAAGGGCAGAGCTTGTCCTTGGTCCCTGTGTGCTGAGTGTAGACCAAGCCGTTGGAGCTGATGAAGCTGATGGAGCTGATGGAGCCGGCGTGCGCACCTGGAGAGAGCGTACCAGAGTTGAGCGAAGCGTGCCTTACAACTGGTCAGCGTGGGCCCATAACCCTTTGTCAACCGGCCTGAGGCAAACGGACTAGAAAACAGGGCCGACACAATAGCACCTGCCGTCCGCTCCTAGCATTTCAGCTAGGAGAAGATATCACCCGCAGGATCACGGTTCCACACTGAGTAGTTCCTAGGCAATCACTTGCTTGCAACTGTGTCCACTTAACACTTGGTCACTTTCGCGCGAGGTGCTAGTCAAAGACTAACTCCTGGGGCTTAGACCAACCAGTGTCTTCGTTATACTGTTCCTTAGTTGGACAACTCTATGAGGAGCATCTAAGGCCAGATTGTGTAATTAGAATGAGGAATAAGCCTGGTACATATAGTCCTAGGCCTGGCTTCTAAGGTGTGTGGGTAGTGGCACTTTTGGGGTGGTCACTCCACACCACCTCACCAGTCTGCCAATTGGCACATCCACTGACCGCCAAGTGGCACACTCTTCTCGTGCATGGAGGAATGTCTAAGAAACTTCACCCCTGTGCAGGAAGGTCAAAAAGCCTCCTGCGCACATCAAGGCTCGATCGCAGGACCTGTTGTCCCTAAGTCCAATAGCTACAAGTGTGGCTACTGCTCCAAGTGGTAGACGACCCAGCCCTTGGAGATGCACAGAATCGAATCCGCCGTCGATCCTACGGAGTGAACTGCGTGCACCAAACCACGGACCCCAGGGAGACGCCGGTCCACGACGCGTCTCGAAACGGAGATCGCCGCCAACAACACAATCCGCTGTCGACTGGGAAGGTGAAAGTGCAAGGGCTGTTGCAACCGCCGGTGTTGCTGCTATGGAAACTGCTGTTGTTGTAGTAGTTACTTCTACTGCAGGTGTCGGTGAGATGTCGGGCTGTTCTATGGCCCCGCACATTTTATATTTTTTTCTCTCGCTCTCACCCCCTTGTTTTCTCTTTTTTTTCTTTATTCTTTTCCTTCCTATCCTTGGGCTTGCTCGTCACCCGTTTATGGATGTCCCCCTAGAAAGGGGGCAGGTCAGGATTGGGGGGGGGAATTATAAAAAAAAGGAGTGGGCGATTTCAGGTCGCCCCCCCTTGCTCCTTGCTCGCTCGCTAAGAAAAAAACGAGCGAGCAAGTGAGAGAGTGAGCAAGTGAGAGGGGAGGGGGGACGCCCCTCCCTCCATCTGTCGACTGACGGGGCCGATGGGGCTGAAGGGCCCCTCTGAGAGGCCCCTCGGAGGGGGTTCGACGGGGCCCTCCGAGGGCCCCCTCAAGAAGGGGGCCCGACGGGGCTCGAAGGGCCAACAGCCCCCCCTCCGAGGGGGCCCCTTTGTGGGGGCTCGAGGGGGCCCCTCAGAGGGGAACCCTTGGAGGAGTGTTGCGAGGCCCTCTTACAGCAGCAGCAATTGCAACGGTGGGTGCAACTGCTGCGTTTGTTGCTGCTGCTGCTGTTGCTACTACTACTCTGCGCAGCAGCTGCTGCTACTGCCGCCGCTGCTGCTACCTCCGCTACTATTGCTTTCGTTGCTTCTGCTGTTGCTATTGCTACTGCTATTCTACATAGTAGCTGCCACTACTGCTTTCTACTACCGCCAATGCTACTTGCTGCCGTCGTCGCTACTGCTACTACTGCTGCTACTGCCATTGCTGCAGTAGCTATAGCTGCTGCTGCTATGTGCTGTTCTTTCTGACGTTGCTGCTGTAGCGGATGATGCGTCGCTGCAGTAGTTGTTGCTGCTGCTGTTTTCGGCACATTGGCTGCCGCTACTACTGCTGCTGCCGCTTGTATAGCTCCTACGAATGCTAGCGCTGGCCATTACTTTTGCTATTGCCGCCGCTTTTGCTATGAGTAGCTGCTCTGCCGCCACTGCTCCTGCTGCGTGGCATCGTAGCTGCCGTGGTTGCTACGTTTGCTGCTACTACTGCTGTTGCCGCCGTAGTCGCTAATGCTGCTGTGCACGGCTCACTGCCCCTGTGGCATTCACGTGCAGTTGCTTTGTGATCCCTCATGTTGCTGCCGGCGTGGCACCCCGTGGTGCGTTCTCTCTACATTCTGCCCATTGCTGCTATTTCTACTGCTTCTGCTGCTCACATGCCCCCCTGTGCTCTGATACCAAGTTTGAAACATTTAGGGCATGCAGGCACATGCAAAAATGAACATGAGCTGTGTGTATTAGTGGAATGCAAAACGTAAAAAATTGGCTAAGTCTGGAACGCATAACATGAAAGAACAAGGAGAAGAATACAAATGAGCCCCCAGTGGGCTTATGTAGGGGCACCGGCAGCTAGCCGCACTGGGCCCCGTCACCCCCGCTGAACCCAAACGAGTCAATGGGAAGAACACACTACGTACACTAAGATAACATTCAACGGTGGTCTCCTCGAGGCACCGGAACAGCTCTCCGAGTGCCCGGGTCTTGACCACCAAAAAAATACGAGCAGTGCTAAGAAAGTTAGGAATCAGCATCCAGACATCATGCACGGCTTTCTGAACATCGAAACCACTACTACAGCCACTGGGTCTCCTCGGCGCACCAATACAGTCCATCGGGTGCGCGGGTCTCAACCCACCAAGAAAACTCTCATAGCTCCCGACATGCCAACAGGGCTGTCGGAACGCATTGATCGCGTCTCGCCGAAGCTGTCATAGGTGCTAGAGAAGTCTCGGGACACTCCGGAGGCCCATTGTGTTGTCACACTCTGCTCTATCCTATACCACCAACGTGGGGTATATGGGTAATCCATCAGCATTGGTCATGATAGGTGGAAGCTATACAAACCAACAACATGTTCGTGACAAACTTCTCTTGTGATCACAAATGGATGTGCATACTTGTGATGGTGATTGGTGCAGGTCTTTGGTGGTTGGAGTAACGAGGTGGTGACCCCTAGGTTGCATGCTGTTGGATTTTGTCTAGAATCCCACCTTGCAGTGTTATCTGCTTTTGCTATGTGGCTCAATTCTCACGTACCTGCGAGGGTGGCAAGCACATGTGAGCTCGTTGTTCAATCCCTCTTGCCCTTGGAAATGTTGTGTCGAGTTCATGGCCCCTTGTAGGTACCTGTGATTGCTAGACTTGGCAAGCAAGCAAATGAGTAGGTAGAGAGAACGACGCCATGGATCGGGACAAGCTCACGTTCAGTAGAACAGAAAGACAAGTAAGTCACAAGTAAGGAGTGAGCGAAGTGATGAGGACCGGTTGACCGGGCCACCCACGCAGGACTCTCGACGTGGGGCCCGGACGTCACCCACGGATCGAACCCTGACCTGGAGCGAACGGGCTCGAGCGGGTTTCTCACACGCCGGCATGAACCGGTCGTGTGGTCCGGTGAGATCAGCAACCCGGTTCTCTACGCTAGAAGCATGCAAATGTGCAAGAACCCAATCACATCTATCATGAGTGTATGTGGTCCATGCACTCCTCCAAGTGTGTGCCCTAGTCTAGAATGTTCCAGTATGAAGCATCACTACAATCCAACCCTCTACAATGCTAGCGTTGGTGCAGTGGTCACCACTTGACAGATTGGTTTCTTGGACATTTCTTCATGCATGAGGAGGATGTGCCACTTGGCGGTCAGTGGATGCACCAATTGGCGAGCTGGTGAGGTGGTGAGGAGTGGCCACCCCAAAAGTGCCACTACCCACACACCTCAGAAGCCAGGCCTAATACTATATGTACCAGGATTATTCCTCATTCTAATTACACAATCTGGCCTTAGATGCTCCTCACAGAGTTGTCCAGCTAAGGAACATTACAAAGAAGACACTGGTCGGTCTAAGCCCCAGGAGTTAGTCTTTGACTAGCACCTCGCGTGAAAGTGACCAAGTGTTAAGTGGACACAGTTGTTAGCAAGTGATTGCCTAGGAGCTGCTCAATGTGGAACCATGATCCTGAGGGTGATATCTTCTCCTAGCTGAAATGCTAGGAGCGGACGGCTGGTGCTGTTGTGTTGGCCCTATTTTCTAGTCCGTTTGCCTCAGGCCGGTTGACAAAGGGTTATGCACCCACACTGACCAGTTGCAAGGCACGATTTGCTCAACTTTGGTACGCTCTCTGCATGTGCGCACGCCAGCTCCATCTGCTTCATGAGCTCCATCGGCTGGGTTTGCACTTAGCACACTGGGACCAAGGACAAGCTCTGCCCTTGGAGGCATGACCCTTCGGTCCAAACCAGGACAAGCTTTGCCCTTGGAAGAAAGACTCTGGGTGTGCTAGTGTGATCTGTCTTCTTTGTTTGCAGGTAAACATTGGCTGCAGGGGTAAGCAACGGAATTGCACCTTTGAACCGGTAGCAGACATCAGCTAACATCAGCCTACATCAGTCTAAACGTAACAGAGATGCATATTACAGAGAAGGGCAGCTAAAATGGCTGGCCCATCAAGAGCAGCGGGGCCTGCAACAGGGCAGTTCTCAAATGCAACAGAGGTTTCCATAGGACAGTCCTCAAATTCAACAGTGGCTACCGCAGGGCAGACCACAGGAGCAACCGTGATTGCCATTGCACTGCCACAAGGTCTTTGATCTTTGGGAGGAATCATCGTCTTCGAGGGGAACGACTTCCCGCGTTGGAGATGGCAGTTTGAACTGGGAATGAAAGTGCGCTGATTCATCAAGCTTTTGAAAGGAGAGGAGCAGGTTCCCGCGGAGGGCTCACCGGAGCACAAGACATGGACTGAACAAAATGATACTTTCATGTCACTCCTCAGCAATGCGGTGGCCAAGAAGTATGTTCCTGTCATTGCGGAGTTCACACTGGCTTCGGATGCTTATGCCAAGCTCAAGCGTGTGCACCGATCCACCTCCCTCGCAAACAGATTATTCATTCACCAACGGCTGCTCAGCATGCGGGTGAATGAGGGGGAACCAATCCCTGATTTCCTACAAGAGTTTGAAGGACTCCTTGGTGAGGTTCGCGAAATGAACTGGGACATTGACGGAAACATGCAAGCAGAGAGCTGGAGCCCAATGATCACCATCATGGGCGGCTGGAAGGAGGATGATCTGATGTACACGACATTGTCCGAGTACATGCAAAACGAGGCCATGCGCCGCAACGGAAGTGAGGCTAACTTCTCAGCCTATGCCGCACACTACAGTGGCCGTGGGAGCAAAGGGTCAGCCTTTGGTCAGAAAGGTGGTAGCAAAAGCAGTGGCGGCGGAGGCAACACTGCTGGCAAGGCTCCCAAGCGACAGGGCAACTGCCTCAACTGCGAAAAACCTGGACAGTGGGAAAGAGAGTGCAGGTAGCCAAATAAGGAAGAAAGCGGTAGCGGTGGGAACAAAGGAAGAAGAAAAGGAAGCAAAGAAGCCACCAACATGATGGTGCAAAGCACTCCTCCAACAAAGGGCGCGGCACTGCTCAGGCCAGGAACCTTTGGGCTCAACTCCGGCACTGATCACCAGTTTAGCAACGACAAGGCTGGAACCATCTCCATCACCCCCACTGATCGGTGGTTTAGATGTGTAAACGATAGCATTGTGAACGCAAACGGTGTTGGAGACAAGCTGGTGAGCTCAATCTTAACGGTGCAGAGAAGGATATGCGGCTGCGAGACGTAGTCTACATACCCTCTTTTGCGGCAAAAATCACGGACAACGACATGACGGTGGTGTTCACGTAGAAGAAGGCGGTCATCACCAGGAACGAGGACATCAAGGTCCTCTACGCCAACAAAGATCTTGTGGTACAGGTCCCACGGGTTGACGGGCTCTACGTACTGCAGATGGGCACAACAAAAACCTCAAGAGAAGATGGTCATGCAGGTGCGGCGGAGGCAGTGGTCTCGGCACCAACGCAGGAGAACACACCATCGAAAACTGAGAAGGCATCCTCTTTTGCAAAGGAAAAAGACGATGAGTTCTGGAATAGACACTTTGGGCACGTTGCAAACAGCACAATCCACGTCATCCAGTAACAACACCTGGTTCGCGGCATGGATGGGTGCAAGAAGGATGCGTTTGGGTGTGGCAACCTGTGTGAACCTTGTCTCCAAGGCAAGACCAAGCAAACATGCTTTGAGCGTAACGGTCGCCGCACAGATGCAGCCCTTGACCTGATTCACACTGACGTGTGTGGACCCTTTCGCACGGTGTCAAATGGTGGTAGCAAGTATTTTCTGACCTTCATCGACGACCACAACCGCAAGGTGTGGACCTACTTCCTTAAAACCATGGGAGAGGTCAGAGAGAAGTTGCAGTATTTTGTCGCCATGGTGGAGCGGCAGACTGGAAAGAAAGTCAAGGCAATGTGAAGCGACAACAGCGGAGAGTATGAGGCATGCTAGGGCATGGGATCAACAAATAGCCCACAACGCCCTACACGCTACAAATCAATGGTGTGGCGGAACGGATGAATCAAACCATCCTCGACATGGTGTGCAACATGCTCTTTGATGCAAAACTTTCACTGTCATTTTGGGCGGAAGCGGCAAGAACGGCATGCTATCTCGTGAACTTGACTCTTGCTGCTGCTCTGGACAGGCGCGGAAAGAAAAAGGACAAGCAACAGATGACGCCACAAGAAGTATGGTCAGGGAAGAAGCCGGACGCATCACACCTGAAATTCTTCGGCTGCACCGCATGGACAAAGGTCCAGGCGGGTGAGGGTGCCGGCAAGCTGGATGCAAAAGCGCGAAAGTGCGTTATGGTGGACTATGAGACGGCCCACAAGACCTACCGCTTGTGGGACCTGGCAGAAAGAAGAATCATTTCCAGCAGGGACGTAACCTTTGATGAGAGGAAACCAGGCAAGGAAGAGATGCTTGATCCCATGCAAGCTCCAAAACAGGGATAGTGGTTGGTGCTGCTAGAGTCAGGAGATCAAGCTCCCAAAAACTGGCAAGTGGTGCCAGTGCGGTAGGCCATGAAGAAGAGTGGTGTGGCAAGGAGAGCGGCTGCGTAGGCTGACGCAGCGGCAAGCTCTGACACAGAGTCGGAGACGTCCAAGGCCTTTGAGACCAGCTCGGAGGCCAGTGGCTCTTCAAAAGAGGAAAACTTAACTTCAGAGCAGCTAGTAGTACAAGAGCAACAGCAAAGCAAAGATCCACCAGCAATGCAGCATCGCAGCACACGGCAGAGAAAACAAACTCCAAAGTACGACGCTGACACCCGAAGCTGGACTAGACTGAGCTGGTCCTGTTTGGCTCATGGAGAGCCACTCAGTGTGGCTGAGGCGTTGGCAAGGCCCGATGCGTCCAAGTGGATCCACGGATCTTGTGGTGGATCCGGATCCTTGGGACGGATCCTGGACCTGGATCCGGATCTAGGGTGACGGATCCATGGATTTGTAGATCCATGGATTCACAAATCCGGGTCCCGCATTCACGGTTCTTGTATACCGGTTCCACCCTGATGTACATGGATAAAATCTATGTTACACATGGCACGCTCAACTCCTCCTTGGGAGGAGTCGCGCATGCATGTAGCACGCATAACACCTCGTAGGGTGGAGCCCAATGCAACACGCTGTTCTGTGAATACTCGTAAACCCTGTGCTGGGAGGGTTCACGAGTCCTCCCATAACAACCTACTGTGCTGTTATGGGAGCACAAGCAATGACCTGTGGAGTTCGTGCTCCAGATTTCTGACACATATGATCCACGCTGTTGGATCATCTGTGCCTGTCGGCTGGCAATCATGTGAGGGTCCGCCATGTGCGTCGGACGTGGACCACCAGAACTTTGGCACAGCCATGCAGTGCCAAGCATTGCGAGGTATTACCCAGGCATTTCCAGTCATTGCCAAGCATTTTCCAGGCATTACCAGGAATTGTCAAGAGTTTCCAGGCATTGCTACGCATTGCCAGGCATTGCCGAGTATTGGTAGGCATTTCCAGGCATTGCCGAGCATTGCCAAGACATTGCTAGGCATTGCCAAGGCATTGTGAGGCAGTGCGTAGGCATTGTAAGGCATTGCGTGGGCATTTCCAGGCATTGCTAGGCATTGTAAGGCATTGTGAAGGCATTGCCATGCATTGCAGAGGTCTTGCCAGGCATTGCCTAGTTATTGCTACGCATTGCAACGCATTGCGTAGACATTACCACGTATTGCTAGGCATTTCCAGGCATTGTCTAGGCATTGCTAGGCATTGCACGACATTACCCAGGCATTGCAAGGCGTTGCCAAGGCATTGCTATGCATTTACCAAGCATTTCCAGGAATTTCCAAGCATTTCCTGGCATTGTAAGGCATTACCAGGCATTGCCACGCATTGTCGAGGCATTGCAAGGCATTGCCTAGGCATTGCCAGGCATTGTCCATGCATTTCCAGGCATTGTCCAGGCATTGTCCAGGCATTGTCAGGCATTGCCAGGCATTTCCAGGTATTATCCAGGCATTGCCAGGCATTACCCAGGAATTGCCAAGCATTGACCAGACATTGCCACGCATCTCCAAGCATTGCCAGGCATTGCTAGGCATTGTCCAGGCATTGCCAAACATTGCCCAGATATTGCCAGGAATTGCAAGGCATTGCCAAGCCTTGCCAGGTATTGCATAGCATTGCGCAGGCATTGTCGTGCATTACCCAAGCATTGCTACATATTGCCTTGGCATTGCCAAGCAGTTCCAGGCAGTACCAGGCATTGTCCTGCATTGCCAGGCAGTGCGAGGCATTACGGAGGCATTGCCAGACGTTGTCCAGGCATTGCCAGGCATTGTCGAGGAATGTCAAAACATTGTCCAGGCATTGCCAGGCATTGATAGGCATTTCCTAGACATTGCCAGGCATTGCCAAGCATTGCCAAGCATTGCCAGGCATTGCGAGACATTGCCCAGGCATTGCATGGGAATTGCCGAGGTATTGCCAAGCATTCCTAGGCCTTGCCAGGAATTCCCAGGCAGTGCTAGGCATTACCTAGGAATTTCTAGGCATTACCCAGGCATTGCTAGGCATTGCCAGGCATAGGCATGTGCTGCCAGGAATTGCCCAGGTATTGCCCACGCATCGGGTGGCATTGCCAAGAATTTCCTGTGCATTGCTAGCCATTGCTGAGGCATTGCCAATCATTGCCCAGGTATGTCCAAGCATTGTCCAGGCATTGCCAGGTATTGCCTAGGCATTTGGGTATTTCGTGGCTTTGCCGAGGCATTGCCAAGGCACTGATAGGCATTACCAGGCATTGCCAAGCATTGCCTAGGCATTGCCAGGAATTTCCGAGGCATTGCAGTGCATTGCCTAGACAATGTGATGGATGAGGGTGCCGGAAAGTGACAAAAATAGGTTGCTCGATAAAAACCATCTGGCATGACATTTGCGTAGAGGATGTTTCACAAGTTCTAATGCACATTACATAACTCAATTCAGAGTCCGTTTGAATGAGATATGGATTTCCTAAATTTGGAGATCATGGGTCGGGTTCAAGTGACAAACTTGGCACTTTGGGCTCAAAAGGCGGCAAGATTATTGGCCAAGACGGCTGAGAGCGGCCTTCAAGGAGAAAAGCCGGCTGGTGGACCTCCAAGAGACTTCAAGGAAGGTGAAAACCATGATTGCTGGTCGTCCAAATGGTGAGAGACATAATTCTCATGTGTGACAAGGTGACTGCCGCTCATCCCGCTAGGCTAGGAGAGAGTGCTAGAGGGTAGACTTTGACAGAGTGTATCTCAGTGCTCCCTAGGCCAAATGAGGCATATAAAGGTTTGTTAGAAATCTGTGACTATTTAGTTTCTCAATCAAGAGTCTATTCAGACATTTGCATTCCCTGCAAACCTACATTTGCTTCCGTAATTTCTGTCTGTGCAACTTGCAACTCCCTCTCACAAATAATTGGTCTTGCCTAGGCGGCTCTTGGTGAGCCTGATCACCTCTCTGAGGGCTGCCCCAGTTTCCATCTGTGGTATCTAAGCTAGAATAAGGCTTTGCCTCATCCTTGAGCTAGTCTTTGCACCCTCTTGTGTGATAGAGTTGTTTGGGAGCTGAACGTTGCACTACCATGGCGACATCAACATCGCCAAGTTTAAAGGCAAGAACTTCTTCAACTGGAGCAACGACATGAAGATGGTGCTGATGAAGAAGGGACTCTGGAGCCATGTGATTGAGGAGGAACCAGCACAGTCCTCTCTCTCACCTGGTGAGGCCCGTATCCACTGCAAAAAGCGCGACAGAGCCGTCGCCACCATCTTCCTCTACCTCGCCAAACGACATCAACTCCTCGTCCGTGGCATCCTCATGCCTAAGGAGGTTTGGAAGAAGCTTGAGTCTACTCATGCATCCAATTCAATCCTCATGAACATGCAGCTGCGTTGTTGCTTTCACGCTGTGAATATGGATGAGTCTGGATCCATGATTGATTACATCAACATGGTGAAGTCTCTTGCCGACCAGCTTTTTGCAATTGAGGACCCAGTCAAGGAACATGTGCTCATGCTAACCATCCTCTCTGGCCTTCCTAGCAGCCACACTCCTCTCATTGTTGCCCAAGACCAGTGTGGCGACAAGCTCTCCCTCAATGATGTGGAGGAGAGCCAGCTGTTTGAGGAGGAGCGGCACAAAGGAGAGGAGGGGATAAGCGGACTGGACGTCACTCTCATCACTAACTCTGGTCATGGGGGTGGTGCTGCACCAACCAGGGGCAACGGTGGAGGAGGGAAGAAGAAGGGGAACTACCATAACTGCAAGAAGCTGGGCCATTGGGCACGCAAATGCCGGAAGAAGAAGGCGGACCTTGCGGCTAGAGTGGGAGCTGGAAAGCAGTCCGACGCTTCCACCAACGCAGCAGATTGGGAGAGTGGATTCGTGATAACCATCCGGGTCCTGCAAATCTCCAAAAACACCACCTTGTTTTTGGATGATCGTCCCGAGAGCCACGCGGCACATGATGTCTCGCCGGGAGTGGTTTGTAGTCTACACCGTCATTGAGCCTCGTTGGGTGTACATGGGGGACAAACATGTGCAAATGGTGGTTGGGGAGGATGAGATTGTGTTTTGTGCTTCCGTTTAGGATAAACACGTGGAACGTCGTGTGAAGGGGGTGCTCCATGTTCTGGGGCTGGAAGCTAGCCTCCTCTCGGTCTCACCTCTCATCTCCGAAGGCATGCAAGTTTGCTTTGAGAATGGTGGCCGCACCATCTCTGCCCGTGCAGGCTGTGTGCTTGCAAAAGCGGACAAGGAGGACGGAATTTACCGTCTCTATGTGGCGTCGGAGAAGGAAGCCAACTCAGCGTTGGCGGCAAGAGAGGGAAAACACGACATCGGCCTGTGGAACTGCCAGCTTGGTCACCTCGGCTTTGGCGCAATCATCTTTATGCAGCAGATGGTCTGCGGCCTGGAGCTCAAGGGGGTGAAGCAGTGGTGCATCGTCTTGTGAGAGCTGCATTGAAGAGAAGCAAGCCCACGTTCCATTTTCGGGGGAAGGGAAGGGGGCGGCTAAGCTTCTCTCACATGTTCACTCTGATTTGTGCGGTTCCATGCCATCGCAGTCCCTGTCTGGCAAGTTGTACTTTGTCACGTTCATTGGTGACAAGTCGAGGAAGACGTGGGTGTCATTCCTGGCTGGAAAGGATGAGTGCTTTGATGCTTTCAAGGTGTGGATTGCTGCTGCACAGAATAAGAGTAGCAGACGGTTGAAGGTGCTTCGCACCAACAATGGAGGAGAGTACCTCTCCAATGACTTCCGCAACTTCCTCAAGCGTCACGGGATTAGGCACGAGGTCATCCCACCTGGAACACCGCAGCTGAATGGCTTGGCTGAATGCACGAATTGCACGCTCATGGAGCGTGTTCGCAGCATGCTCCAAGACGCGGAGCTCCCGCCAACCTTTTGGGCAGAAGCGGTCAACACTGCTGTGTACCTGAAAAACCGGAGTCCCATGCGCGCCGTGCAGCTGATGACACCGGAGGAGGCGTGGACTGGACGCAAGCCAACAGTGACGCACCTTCAGGTGTGGCGCATTCATGCACGTGCCTGCCGGAAATGGCAACAAGCTGGACGAAGGCTGCCTTCCTCGGCTACGACACGATGGGATACCGCCTCTACAACCTCGCTGGTCGCAAGATCATCCGCAGCCGTGACATCGTCTTTGAAGAGGATGTGAAGGGCTGGAATTGGAGCCCTATGTCAGCAGTTCCACTTGCTCCCGCACTTGTACCAGAAGAGGGAGAAGAATCGGTAGCAGAAGAGGGTGGTGCGGAAGATGGCGGTGATAGTGGCAATGACAAGGAGGTGGAGGGAGCTGAGAAGGAGAAGGAGCCAACAGCTGAATCTGATGAGGAGGATCAGCAAAGCAACACACAGCATCTGCCACGGAGGTCTACACGCCACAATCATGGTGCAGATGGTCCTATGGAGCCGCTGAGGCGATCCGAGCGCCTCGCAAGCAAACAAAGGCTGCTGGAGGAGCTGGTGAACCTGTGCAATTTTTCATCTTCACATGAGTCCTCTAAGCTTGAGCTTCTCTTCCTCACAGTCACTGATGATCCAGCCACATTTGCTGAAGCCATGCGCAGCTCTGAGGCGGCAGATTGGCGTGCCGCAACAGACAAGGAGTATGGTACGCTCATGAAGAACGGCACCTGGACCCTCGAGGAAGCTCCACGTGGCAGCCAGGTGATTGGATTTCGATGGATCTTCAGGCGCAATCGTGGTGCGGATGGCAAGGTGCTCAGGTATAAAGCACGATTGGTTGCAAAGGGGTATACGCAGACTGAGTGTGTGGATTACAATGAGACATTTGCACCTGTCACAAAGTTTCCATCCATCCAAGCGATCCTCGCTCTTGGTGCTGCTATGGACTGGGAGGTGCACCAAATGGATGTGACGTGTGCATTTCTGAATGGTGACCTTGAGGAGGATGTGTACATGGAGCAGCCGGAGGGGTATGTGGTGGAATGGAAGGAGGATTTGGTGTGCAAGCTTGTGAAGGCCCTCTACGGCCTGAAGCAAGCACCACGAGGATGGTACCAGAAGACGGATGAGCAGCTAGCTGGCCTTGGTTTTGTGAGAAACAATGCTGACCGTGCAGTTTATGGGCGCGTGAAAGAGGCAAGCCAAGTTGTCATCTTGATCTATGTTGATGATCTGCTCATTGCATCTGAATCCAAGTCTCTTTTGGACGATGTGAAGCAGTCCCTTGCTGCCAGGTTCGACATGAAAGACATGGGAGAACTCCGCTACTACCTTGGCCTTCAGGTCAAGCGTAATCGGTAGCAGCTGACTTTGGAGTTGTCGCAGAGCACGTACGTGAGCAACACCTTCCATCGCTTCAACATGGCAGGAGAACACAAAGCCGCAACACCACTGGAAGACGGAGCGAAGCTGAGCATGAGGCAAACTCCCCAAGGCATGCAAGAGAGCAGCCACATGGAAGTAGTGCCGTGCCAAGTTGTAGTTGGAAGCCTCATGTATGCAGTAGTTGGCACGCGCCTCGACATCAGCCAAGCAGTGGGAGTGCTCAGCAAGTTTTGCGTGAATCCAGGCGTGCCGCATTGGGAGGCGGTCAAGAAAGTGCTGCACTACCTTGACAGTAGCAGCAGCCCTTGCCTCTCCTTCAACGGCAACAACAGCCCCATCCTCATCGGCTACAGCGATGCAGATTGGGGGGGGTGACCTGGACACAAGGAGGTCTACTAGTGGGTTTGTGTTTGTGCTCGGGGGAGGTGCAATCAGTTGGAGGAGCACGAAGCAAGAGTGCGTCGCCCTCTCCTCCACCAAAGCAGAGTACATTGCCTTGAGTGAAGCAGCAAAGGAAGCCGTGTGGCTGCGTGATCTGCTGGCAAGCCTTGGAGAGCAGCAGACCACATTGACCACCATCTACTGTGACAACATGAGCGCCATTGCTCTAACCAAGAATGCAAAGTTTCATGCCCGCACCAAGCACATCAACTTGTGATATCGCTTCATCCGCAAGCTCATGGCAAAGCAGGTGGTGCAGATCAAGTTCTGCGCTTCAAGCATGATGTTGGCAGAATTCCTGACCAAGCCGCTGGCAGCGCACCGCTTTCAACAGCTGAGGGGACAGTGTGGACTTGTGGGATTTTTATTTTCGCAAAGTGTGAGAATGATGGATATGAGGGTGCCAGAAAGTGACAAAGATGTTTCACAGGCTCTAACGCACTTTACGGAACTCAATTCAGAGTCCGTTTGAGTGAGATATGGATTTCCAAAGTTTGGAGATTATGGGTCGGGTTCAAGTGACGACCTAAGCACTTTGAGCACTTTGAGCTCAAAAGGCGACAGGACTATTGGCCAAGACGGCTGAGAGTGGCCTTCAAGGAGAAAAGCCGGCTGGTAGACCTCCAAGAGACTTCAACGAAGGTGCAGACTACGATTGTTGGTCGTCCAAGTGGTGTGAGACATAATTCTCATGTGTGACAAGGTGACTGCCGCTCATCCCGCTAGGCTAGGAGAGTGTGCTAGAACGTAGACTTTGACAGAGTGTATCTCAGTGCCCCCTAGGCCAAATGAGGCATATAAGGGCTTGTTAGAAATCTGTGACTGTAATTTCTCACTCAAGAGTCTATTTAGACGTTCCCGTCCTCTGCAAACCTACATTCACTTCCGTAATTTCTGTTCGTGAAACTTGCAACTCCCTCTCACAAACAGTTGGTCCTACCTAGGCGGCTCTTGGTGAGCCTCGTCACATCCCTGAGGGCTGCCCCAGTTTCCATCACATTGCAAGGCATTTCCTGGCGTGGCTGCGCATTTCCAGGCATTGCCATGCATTGCCCACGCATCCCGAGGCATTGCCACAAATTGCCCATGCATTGCCGGGCATTGCCAAGGCATTGCCAAGTATTTCCAGGCATTGTCGAGGCATTGCCAGGCATTGTCAGGAAATGCCAGGCATTGCAAGGCATCACGAGGCATTGCCAGGCATTACCCAGGTATTGCTAGGCATTCCCCACGCATTACCACTCATTGCCCAGGCAGCATTACCACTCATTGCCAAGGCATTGCCACGCATTGCCAGGCATTTCCCTGGCATTGCTAGGCATTGCCAAGCATTGCCAGGCATTTCCCAGGCATTGCCCAGGCATTGTCAAGCATTTCTAGGCATTGCAAAGCATTATTTCCAGGCATTGTCGAGGCATTGCCAGGCATTGGCGGACATTGCCAGGTATTGCCAGGCCTTTCTGGGCATTGCCAAGCATTGCTTGGCATTGCCTGGCATTGCGAGGCATTACCCAGGCATTTCCAAGCATTGTTGAAGCGTTTCCAAGCATTGCCTAGGTATTTCCATGCAATAACATCCATTTCCATGCATTGTCCAGGCGTTGCCAGTCATTGCCAGTCATTGCCCACGCATTGCCAGGCATTGTGCAGTATTTGCCACGCATTGTCAGGCATTACAAGGCATTGCCAGGAATTACAAGGCATTGCCCAGGCATTGCAAGGCCTTGCCACGGATTGTCAGGCATTGTCAGGCATTGCCAGGCATTGCCCAGATATTGCCAGGCATTACCAGGCATTGTCGAGGAATTGCCAGGCATTACGAGGCATTGTCTTGGCATTGCCCAAGCATTGCCAAGCATTGCCAGGCATTACCCAGGCATTGCCAAGCATTGATAGGCATTTTCCAGGCATTTATAGGCATTGCGAAGCATGGCCAGGAATTGCCACGCATTGCCTAGGCATTTTCAAGCATTGCCTAAGCATCGCCAGGCATTACCTATCAATGTGTAGGCAATACCTAGCAATGCCTAGGCAATGCTCGGCAATGCTAGCAATGCCTGACAAAGCCTGGTAATGCCTGGCAATGCATGGGCAATGCCTGGGAATACCAAATCAATGCCTGGCAATAACTGGAAATGCCTCTGCAATGCCTGGTAATGCATGGCAATACCTGGCAATGCGTCGGCGATGCTTGGCAATGCCAGGCAAGGCCTGGAAATCCCTGTCAATGTCTTGAGAAGAGCAGCATGAAGCCATAGCAACTTACGGCGCAAAGAATGGTGAAGTATGGTGTGAGCTAGGTCCAGGTTAGAGGGGCGGCCATGGCAAAAGTAACACAAGTGTTCGAGTAACAAGGCACAGCCTTGTTACGGGTGGAAGCTCGCTACTCGAGCTCCACCCATCGGCCGGCGAGCGAGGCTCGCCGGCGAGACAAACCGAACGGGGGCGAAAACCCCCAAAGCCCCCAAAAAGCGCACGCGAGTGCTCGTGCTGCCTTGGGGTCACCTAACCAGGGTCACTTCACAAGTGACCTATTATTTTCCTGTCCACATGCACGAATGTAGGTCTCAAGTAGGTTTGGCATCCTAAGGCCTAAACTATGCCACTTCCAGCGAGATACCAGAAATAGTATGAATATGAAAGACTACGCATAAAGTGGTGTTGCCAAGCTCTAGNCTGTCACGGTGCGTCGCCTCCACTCCTTGCACCAGCATGCCCTGCGCACTCACGGCCAGCACAAGAGTAAATACAGTGAGAGATTAACACGCCCCCTTGGACGAGAGTGCGGCAGGCATGCAACCAAGGTGTTGTAGTTGGAGCTGGAGAGAGGGAGCCGAGAGGGCCTTGGTAAGAAAGTCTGCAAGCTGTGCTGTGCCGCTGATGGCACACACTTCCATTGTGCCAGCCTCCACTGCCTCACGAACAAAGTGATGTTCTACATTGATTTGCTTTGTGCATGGATGCAAGACACCATCGTTGGCAGCGATGCGGCATGCGGCAGAGCTGTCGCTATGCACTGGTACAGCAGATGTGTGCACACCCAACTCCTCAAGCAAGCGTGCCAGCCAGATGCCCTCACATGCTGCCTCACCCAATGCCATGTATTCTGCCTCAGCCACACTGCGCGCCACACATGACTGTTTGGCACTGCGCCAAGACACAGCAGTCCCCCACACGTGAAACACGTACCCACCCCGGCTGCGAGCTGCACGGTCACGCGCATAGTCACTGTCGCAGTACCCATCCAAGACCGGAGCTGTGGAGGGGGAAAACACCAAACCAAGGGCAGCGGTGTCCAGCACATAACGCAAGAGCTTCAGCAGTGCCTTTTGATGTGTGCTACGTGGTTGCTGGCTGAACTGGGCGAGCACGTTGACTGCACAAGCAATGTCCAGACGCGTTGTAGAAGCAAGATAAGACAGGCTGCCGGTGATCTGTCTGTACAGTGTGGGGTCTGTGTCAGGGCCGTAGTCAGTGGTGCGCGCATCCAACAAGTGAGCATACACGTCAGGACTCATGGGCGTGTGCTGTTGTGGGAGGTGNAGCGTGAGGGAGGGGGACAAAATTAGTAGGTCATCTACATAAACAAGCAGGGCAACAGGCTGCGCGTCGTCCCAGCGAAGGAACAGCGACGGGTCACAAAGACTTTGTATGAACCCACCACTTTCCAGTGTACGACGAATCTCTTTGTTCCAACACCGAGGCGCTTGCTTAAGACCGTACAAGGCCTTTAGCAAGAGCCATACCCTGTCCGTTCCGTCCTCATAACCTTCTGGTTGTTTGACATACAGTTCTTCTTCCAGTGGGCCGTTCAAGAAGGCATTTTTGAAATCCATCTGGTGAATGTCCCAGTCCTCACGAGCAGCCACGGCAAGCAATGACCGGCTGGTTCCATACTTTCCTACGGGTGCATATGTGTCTGTGAAGTCCTGTCCGGGGATTTGATGAAAGCCTTTCGCCACAAGGCGTGCCTTGTACTTCTCAATCAGACCATTGAGGTTCCTTTTCAGTTTAAACACCCACTTGACATCAATGGCTTTGCGACCATGTGGCAGAGGCACCAACTCGTACACCTCATGCTCTAGCAAAGCGTTCAATTCTGCCGCCATTGCCTTTTCCCACTCAG
>SZWC01010732.1:0-77635 GCA_023375785.1 Penium margaritaceum | reverse complement strand
CAATGCATCACCAAGGGTTCTGTGCCATCGTTCCGCCACTCCGTTTTGTTGAGGAGTGTAGGGAGCTGTGGACTGGTGTTCGACTCCTCTTTTTTTCAGTTCTGCTGTCAGTGGACCAAGAAACTCTCCTCCTCTGTCCGT
Organism: Penium margaritaceum; assembly: GCA_023375785.1. NCBI lineage: Eukaryota > Viridiplantae > Streptophyta > Zygnematophyceae > Desmidiales > Peniaceae > Penium > Penium margaritaceum. The sequence goes on along the minus strand of SZWC01010732.1, from coordinate 77,494 downwards.
TCTCAGCTTTAGCAGTGAACAACCTGTCTGTCTCTCAGCTAGTGAAATCCATTCGACAATTGCACGCTGGGCGTCTGCTTTGGTTTTTAACAGAAAAGCCCAGCGAAAACGACTATAGTCATCAGTGAGGGTCAAGATGTACAGTGATGCATACTGCAGTGATGGCACTGGCATCGGCCCTGTGAGGTCCGCATGTACCAGTGCTAGGGGCCTCTTAGTGACAGTGTCAGATCTAGGGAAGGTTTGTCTATGTGACTTGCCTTCGTGACACTCTAGACATGTGTTTGCTTTCAGGCCGTGTGGGCAGTCATCAGGATGTAGACCGTGTGCAGGGGTGTGTTTCAGTAAATCAGCAACCGTCTCTGTGTTGATGTGTGCAAGACGACGGTGAATGAGCTCTGTATGTGCTGTATCAGTGCTTGTGACGACGTGCACTTGGGGACGGTTCACTTTTGTGTGGATGAAGGGAAACAGGGTCAGTTTGTACAACATGTCTGTGTGCAGCGGTCCGTCAGCCAGCAAGTCACCAGTCGCATCATAGAGCATGCAGCGCTGTCTTTGTGTAAGTGCGGTCACGTTTGCCTGTTGGTCTAATTGGCCCCCAGACAGCAGGTTGAATTTCAGCCGTGGTACATACAAGACACCAGTTAGCCACAACACCCCACCCGGTGCTTGAAGAGCCACTGTCCCCACACCTTCCACCGGTAACCGTTCCCCCGACCCGGTCTTCATACCCTCAACATCATGCGTGCCGTGCAATGTGACAAAAAGCTGGCGATGCGGCGACATGTGATGCGATGCTGCGGTGTCAAACAACCATTCATGCATGGGCAATGAATGCAACGTGGTAATGTGCGTATGCCCCAACTTCTGACCTGGCGGCTGTGGGCTGGCAGTCGGCTCAGGCGGTTGCTGCTTCATGGGCACACTCCACCCTGGTCCTGGTGGTAGTGCCAACGGCTGCTGTGGCTCAGCCGTCTCGGTGTACACCCTCTGCGCCCATGCTGGGACCGGTGCTGGTGCGCTGAAGTATGGGGGCGTGAAAGCGGGCCACTGGTACGGCAGTGGAGTTGACGCTGGTGCTGATGGATACATGGGCGGCTGCAACTGTGGTGGACCAAATGTTGCCGCCCCAAAGGGTGCCGGCACATGAGGCCCTGCCACATGCTGAGTCGCCCATGCTGGAGGATGCAGCTTCTGGCTTGGATGAGAGGGGTGCGTCGGTGGCTGACCCACTGCCGGGCGTTTCTGCTGCGTGGGCGGAGTCATGATGCGCTGAAGGGCCGGGCAGGCTCTCCAGTAGTGGCCCGGCTGTCCACAGTAGTTGCAGGTCCGGTTCCCCGCTCCCCGACCGCGACCTCCTCCACCTTGGCTGCCTTGGCCTCTTCCGCTGCCCCGGCCTCTGTCACCCAAGGACTGATGTGATGGGGGAATAGTGCGGCCCTGGTGATGCACAAATGCACTTGGTGCTGCACCCTCGTCTTCTCGTGCCTCGCCCTTCAAGATATCTTCGTAATTCCGTAACTCCTCGAACACCTCTGCCAGATCAGTGGTTTCAATGTCTGCAACCTTCAGCTTCCGGAGCAGACCGCGCCTGAAATCCTTGTATGGCTCTCCGAGGTGCAGCAGGACTGGGTCCAGCCATTCCAGGATGGTGCAGGAGGCGCCGAGGCCAAGGATACGCCGGCGAAGGTCCATGGCAGCATCCCAGTACTCAGCAACGGGAGCCCCTGGCTTAGGACGGAGGTTACGCAATTTTTCTCGCAGGGCAATGACCAAAGCCATCCCCTTCTCCTCCTTGCGCGTGGTCAGGTGCTGCCATGCCTCGTGAGGTCGCGGATCACCGCTGCGGGGGTTCTCTGGATCGGCTCCTTCCCCCCCAAACCGGAAATGACGAATGGAGTATTGCTGGTCTTCCGGAAGCGCGCGGACCAGGGCATTAAATGCTCTCAGGAGTACCCGCGCGTCCGTGCCATTGGGCGGCGGAGCTAGGTAATACTCCTCAAGAGTGTGCTCCGCCGCCCACGAAAGAAATACGTCCTTCCAAGAAAGGAAGTCGCGTGCGCCGAGCGGCGGCGGCGTCAGATCCTTGTGGGACAGGACCTTGCTGAGGTCGTCCCACGTCATTCCTGTGGAGGTGGCACCGGCGCCGGCACCCACTCCTGCGCTAGTTCCGGCATTTGCAACGGCACCTCCTGGAGTTGAGGCCGCTACACTCATAGCTCCTGGGAGACACAGCAGGAGCTAGAGAAGTCGTGCGTGCTCAGCTGTTCCCTCCTTGGCACCGAAGAAAAATTCGGCAGCAATTCGCCGGGCCCACTTTGGGCCCAGTTTTCTGCCGCGAGCCCGTAGCTCGATGGGAAGCACCTCTGTTGGTCTCAGGACTCCTGCCAGGCCGCCTTCGACCTGCACAGCCGTGGTTTGGGCCGGGAGACCCCGCCGTCACCTTGGGTGAGGGGTGACGGCGCTTGGGCTCTCTCCCCCCACTCTCCTTCTTCCTTAACTTCGGCCCCCCCTTCTTCTGCCGCCTCCAACCTTTGTGCGCGGCCTGGGGGGGTGCTTTCGACATGCCTGGGGCCTTGCGCGACCTGCTGTTGCTACAGCCGCGCAGATCTACTCACGCGTGCTACCTGGCCGCCCTCGTTTTTGCTCGGCGCCGACCCTATCCTCCACCCTTAGGCCTCGAACCTGGCTCTGATACCATGAGAAGAGCAGCACGAAGCCATAGCAACTTACGGCGCAAAGAATGGTGAAGTATGGTGTGAGCTAGGTCCAGGTTAGAGGGGCGGCCATGGCAAAAGTAACACAAGTGTTCGAGTAACAAGGCACAGCCTTGTTACGGGTGGAAGCTCGCTACTNAGATACCAGAAATAGTATGAATATGAAAGACTACGCATAAAGTGGTGTTGCCAAGCTCTAGCGGTGAAGATGATGATGGGCCATGCGGGCAGGATGGAGGCGACCACTCGTGGTGAACTTGATCACATGCTGTCACGGTGCGTCGCCTCCACTCCTTGCACCAGCATGCCCTGCGCACTCACGGCCAGCACAAGAGTAAATACAGTGAGAGATTAACATGTCTAGGCAATGCCTGGCAAAGCCTGACAATGCCTGGCAATGCCTGGGAAATACCTTGCAATGCCTCGGCAATGCTTGGAAATGCCTGGAAAATGCCTGGCAATGCCTTTACAATACATGGCAATGCCTGGCGATGCCTTGAGAATGCCTTGCAATGCTTGAAAATGCCTGGGCAATGCCAGGGCAAGTCTTGGCAATGCCTAGCAAAGCCTGGACAATGTTTGGAAATGCTTGGGCAATCCCTGGCAATGCGTGGGCAATGCCCTGCGATGCCTGGCAATGCTTGGGAAATGGCTAGCAATGCCTAGGAAATGCATGGCCATGCCTAGCAATGCCTGGCAATGCTTGGGTGATTCCTCGCAATGCCTGGAAATGCCTAGGCATTACTTGGCAATGCCTGGCAATGCGTGACAATGCCTGGCAATGCCTGGGCAACGCATGTGCAATGCCTTGCAATGTTTGGCAATGCCTGGAAATGCTTGGGTGATTCCTCGCAATGCCTGGAAATGCCTAGGCATTACTTGGCAATGCCTGGCAATGCGTGACAATGCCTGGCAATGCCTGGGCAACGCATGTGCAATGCCTTGCAATGTTTGGCAATGCCTGGAAATGCTTGGACAATGCTTGGCAATGCGTGGGCATTGCCTGGCAATACATGGGAAATGCGTGGCAATGCCTCGGCAATGCATGGCCATGCCTAGCAATGCCTGGCAATGCTTGGACAATGCTTCACAATGCCTGGAAATGACTAGGCATTGCTTGGAAATGCGTGGCAATGCCAGACAATTCCTGACAATGCCTGTGCAATGCCTGGCAATGCCTGGCAATGCTTGGTAATTCTTGACAATTTCTGGGCTATACCTGGGCATACCTGGCAATGCCTGAACAATCCTTGGCAATCCCTGGATAATGCCTTATGATGCCTAGGCAATGGCAAGGCATGGCGATGCCTTGGCAATGCCTGGCCAATGCCTGGGAAATGCCTTGTAGTGCCTGGGCAATGCTTGGTAATGCCTAGGCAATGCCTAGCAATGCCTGGCAATGCCTGGGAAATTCCTGGCAATGTGTGGCAATGCGTGGGCAATGCCTTGGAATGCCTGGGCAATGCCCAGCAATTCTTGGACAATGCCTCGCAATGCATGGCCATGCCTGGGAATTCTTGGCAATGCCTGGGCAATGCTTGGCAATGCCTGGCAATGCCTCGGCAATGCCTGGCAATGCCTCGTAATGCTTGGGAATGCCTCGACAATGCGTGGGCAATGCCTTGCAAAGCCTGACAATGCCTGGTATTGCCTGGCAATGTCTGGGCAATACCTGTCAATGCTTGTTAATGCCTGGAAAATGTCTGGCAATGCCTAGACAATGCTTGGCAATGCCTGGGCAATGCCTAGACAATGCCAGTCAATGCCTTGGCAGTGCCTGGCTATGCCTCACAATGCTTGGTAAAGGTTAGAGATGCTTGGAAATGCCTGGGAGATTCGTAGCAATGCTTTGGCTTTGCCTGGCAATGCCGTGAAATGCGTGGCAATGCTTGGCAATGCCTGGCAATGCTTGGCAATGCCTGGAAATGCGTGGGCAATGCGTGGGCAATGCGAAGAGAATTCCCTCGCAATGCCTGGCAATGCCTGGAAATGCCTGGCAATGCCTGGGCAATGCCTCAACAATGCCTGGAAATGCTTTGACCATGCTGGAAATGCATGAAAATGCGTGGCAATGCCTGGGTTATGCCTAGAAATGCCTAGGCAATGCTTCGCAATGCCTAGGCAATGCAGTGAAATGCCTAGCAATGCCTGGATAATGCATGGCAATGCTTGGTAATGCATGGAAATATCTAGGCAATGCTTGGCAATGCCTGGTAATGCCTGGGCAATGTCTAGATATGTTTGGAAATGCCAGGGCAGTGTCTAGCAATGCCTTGCAATGCGTGGCAATGCCTGGGCTATGCCTGGCAATGATTTGGCAGTGCCTAACAATGCCTGGAAATGCCCGCGGAAGGCCTGGGAATGCTTGGGCAATGCCGGGCAATGCATGAGCAATGCCTTTCAAAGCCTGGGCAATGCGCAGGGAATCCCTGGCAACGATTGGCAATGCCTGGCAATGCTTGACAATGCCTGGTAATGCCTTGCAATGCCTGGGCAATGCCTCGCAATGCCTAGGCAATGTCTGGAAATGCCTGGGAAAAGCTTGGAAATGCCTTGGCAATGCCTGGCAATGCTGGGCAATGCCTGGAAATCCCTGGGAAATGCTTGGCAATGACTGGAAATCATTAGGCACATCCAAGGCATTGCGAGGAATTTTGGAGGCATTGCCAAGCATTTGCCAGGCATGGCCAGGCATTTCCTGGACATTGCCAGGCATTACCAGGCATTGCCCGGCAGTGCCAGACATTGTGAGGTATTTCCTAGGCATTGCCAAGGCATTGCCAGGCATTTCAAGGCATTCCTCGAGTATTGCCAGACATTGCCAAGCCTTGCCCAGGCATTGCCAGGCATTGTCCAGACATTGCCCATGCATCGCCAGGCATTGCGAGGCATTATCCAAGCATTAGAAGGCATTGCCATGCATTGCACAGGCATTGGCAGGCATTGCCCGGGCATTGCCAGGCATTGCCCAGGCTTTCCGAGGCATTGCTAGGCATTGCCCAAGCATTGCTAGGCATTGTCCAGGCATCCTTGGCGTTGCCCAGGCATTGCTTGGCATTGCCAAACATTGCCCAAGCGTTGCTACACATTGCCAAGCATAGCCAGGCACTTCGGAGGCATTTCCTATGCATTGCCAAGCATTGCAAGGCATTGCGGAGGCATTGCCAAGCATTGCCAAGGCACTGCCAGGCATCGCCGAGGCATTGCCAGGCATTGTCCACGCATTTCTAGGCATTTCCTAGGCATTTCCAGGCATTGTAGGGCATTGCCACGAATTGTCCGGCATTGCCAAGAATTGTCTAGGCATTTCCAAGAATTGCCCAGGCATTGCCAGGCATTGCCTAGGCATTTCCATGCATTGGCTTGGAATTTCCTAGGCATTACCAACATTGCTAGGCATTGCCCTTGCATTTCCACGCATTGTCCAGGCATTGCCACGTATTGTGGGGCTTTGCCAGGCAATGCCAGACATTGCCAGGCATTGCAAAGCATTACCAAGCATTGCAAGGCATTACCAAGGCATTGCTAGTCATTTCCAGGCATTGGTAAGGCATTGCTAGGAATTTCCAAGCATTTCCAAGCATTACCCACGCATTACCCACGCATTGCTAGGCATTACCCATGCATTGCCAGGAATTGCCCGGGCATTGCTAGACATTGCGCAGGCATTGCCACTCATTTCCCAGCTTTGTCAAGGCATTTTCCAGGCATTTCCAAGGCATTGCCTCGCATTGGCTAGGCATTGCCTAGGCATTACCAATCATTGCTAGGCATTGCCATTGCATTTCCAGGCATTGTCCAGGCATTGCCACGTATTTTGGGGCATTGCCAGGCACTGCCAGACATTGCCAGGCATTGCAAAGCATTTCCAGGCATTGCCCAGGCATTGCCAGGCATTGCCCAGGCATTACCTCGCATTTCCAGCATTTCCAGACATTGCTCAAGCATTACCACGCATTTCCAAGCATTACTAGGGATTGCCCAGGCATTGCCTGGCATTGCTAAGTATTGCCAGGCATAGCCAAGCATTGCCCAAGCATTGCTAGGCATTGCCCAGGCACTGCCAGGCATTGCCCGGCATTGCCAGGCATTGCTAGGCATTGCTAGGCATTGCTAGGCATTACCAGGTAATTCAATGCATCTTGAGGCATTGCCAAGCATTGCCAGGCATTGTCCACGCATTGACAGGCATTGCGAGTCATTGCTCAGGCATTGCCAAAAATGACCCTGAGATTGCTTGGCATTACCAGACATTTTGAAGCTTTGCCATATATTACCCAGGCATTGCCAGTTATTTCCTAGGCATTTCCAGGCATTGCCAGTTATTTCCTAGGCATTTCCAGGCATTGCCAGTTATTTCCTAGGCATTTCCAGGCATTGCCAGTTATTTCCTAGGCATTTCCAGGCATTGCCAATTATTTCCTAGGCATTTCCAGGCATTGCCAGTTATTTCCTAGGCATTTCCAGGCATTGCCAGTTATTTCCTAGGCATTTCCAGGCATTGCCAGTTATTTCCTAGGCATTTCCAGGCATTGCCAGTTATTTCCTAGGCATTTCCAGGCATTGCCAGTTATTTCCTAGGCATTTCCAGGCATTGCCAGTTATTTCCTAGGCATTTCCAGGCATTGCCAGTTATTTCCTAGGCATTTCCAGGCATTGCCTAAGCATTGCCAAGCATTACCTGGGGATTGCCCATGCACTGCCAGGCATTCCAAAACATTTCCAGGCATTGCCAAGCATTGCCCAGACATTTTCCAAGGCTGTGCCGAGCATTACGAGGCATTGCAAAGCATTGCTAGGCATTGCCACAGATTGCCATGCATTTTCCAGGCATTACCACGCCTTGCCCAGGTATTGCCAGGCATTACCAAGGCATTGCCAGTATTTCCAGGCATTGTGAGGCATTGCTAGGCATTGCCAAACATTGCCAGAAAGTGCAAGGCATTGCCCAGGTAATGTCAGGCATTTCCCAGGCATTGCCAGTTCTTGCCAGGCATTACCGATGCATTTCTTGGCATGCCCCAGGCACTGACAGGCATTGCTACGTAGTGCCAGGCATTTTCCAGGAATTGTAAGGAAATTCCAAGCAATGCCCAGGCATTGACAGGCATTTCTAGGCATTGCCCAGGTATTTCCACGCATTGCCCAGGCGTTGCCCAGGCATTGCCAGGGATTGCCCAGGCTTTGCCAAGAATTGCAAGGCATTGCCACGCATTGCCCACGCATTTCCAGGCATTGATAGGAATTACCTTGACATTACCAGGCATTGCCAGGCATTGCAAGGTATTACCCAGGCATTACCATACATTGCACAGGCATTGCCAAGCATTGCCCATGCATTTCCTAGGCAGTGCCAAGCATTACTAGGCATTGCCCAGGCATTGCCAGGCATTGTCAAGGCATTGCGGGGAATTTCCAGGCATTGCTGCGAAATGCCTGGCAATGCCCCGCAAGTATTTCCCAGGCATTGCCTGGTATTGCCCGGGCATTGCCAAGCATTATTGAGGCATTGGCAGGAATTGTCAGGCATCTCCCAGGCATTGCCAGGCATTGTCTTGGCATTTCCAGGTATTGCCAAGGCATTGCCTGGCATTGCCAAGCATTGCCTGGCATTGCTACGCATTGCCCAAGTATTGCATGGCATTGCTACGCATTGCAAGGCATAGCCAAGTATTGCCTAAGAATTCCCAGGCAGTGCCAGGCATTGCCAGGCATTGCCCAGGCATTCCTAGGCATCGCCAGGTAAGGCCAGGCATTCTAAGGCATTGCCAGGCGTTGCCAGGCGTTGCCAGGTGTTGTCCATGAGTTGATAGGCATTGCCAAGCATTACTCAGGCATTGCTAGGCATTACTCACAGATTGCCAGGCATTGCCCAGGCATTGTTAGGCATTGCCAGGCATTGTCCAGGCATAGCCAGGTTCTACCCATGCATTGCAGGGTGTTGCCTAGGCATTGCCAGGCATTGCCCACGCATTGCCTTGCATTGCCGAGGCATTGCAAGGCATTGCTCAGGCATCTTCAAGCATTCCAAGACATTACCCGGCATTGCCAAGCATTGCCCGGGCATTGCCAAGCATTGCCCGGGAATTGTCGAGGGAGTGCCAAGCATTGTTAGGCATTTCCAAGTATTGCTAGGCATTGCACGAAATGGCTAGGCATTGCCTAAGCATTGTCATGGATTGCCGAGGCATTGCCAGGAATTGCCGATGCATTGCCAAGCATTGCGAGGCATTGCTTAGGAATTTTGAGGCATGTCAAGGCATTGCCCACACATTGCCAGGCATTACCATGACATTGCGAGGTATTGCTAGGCATTTCCAGGCCTTGCAAAATACAGCCAGAAAGTGCCTGGCATTGCCAAGGCATAACCAGGCATTGCCAAGCATTCCTAGGCATTGCCTAGGCATTGCTAGGCATTTACAAGGCACTGACAGGTATTGCTAAGCAGTACCAGGCATTGCCCAGGCATTGCCAAGAAAAGGAAAGCATTGCCTAGGCATTACCATGCAATGCCGAGGCAGTGACAGGCCTTAATAGGCATTGCCGGGCATTGCCCACGTATTTCAAGGCATTTTCCAGGCATTTCCAGGAATTGCTCAGGCTTTGCCAAGCATTGCAAGGCATTCCCAGACATTTCCAGGCATTGCCGAGGCATTGCCAGGCATTGCTAGGCGTTGCCATGACATTGCCGCGCATTGTCCTCGCATTGTCAGGCATTGCCCAGGCATTGTCGGGTATTGCCATGTATTGCCATGCATTGCCCAAGCATTGCCATGCATTGCCCAGGCATTGCCAAGCCTTGTTAGGCCTTGCAAAGCATTGCCAGGCATTGCCCAGGCATTGCCAGGCATTGACCAGGCATTGCCAAACATTGATAGGCATTACACAGGCATTTTCCAGGCATTGCCAGGAATTTTGTGGCATTGCAACACCTAGAATTTCCTGGCAATGCTAGGCATTGTTGAGGCATTGCAAGGCATTGCCAGGCATTACCAGGCATTTCCAGGCATTGCCAGGCATTACCAGGAATTTCCAAGCATTTCCAGGCATTTCCAAGCATTGCAAGGCATTTGCAAGCATTGCCCAGGATTTCCTCGGCCTTGCTAGGCATTGCCAGGCCTTGTCAAGCATTGCCCAGGCATTGCCAGGCATTTTCCAGGCATTGCCAGGCATTGCCATGAATTGCCAGGCATTGCCCAGGCATTGCTAGGCATTACCAGGTATTGCCAGAAATTTTGAGGCATTTCCAGCCATTGCCAGGCGATGTCCATGCATTGACAGGCAATACTAGGCATTGTGAAGGCATTTCCAGGCATTGCCTAGAGATTGCCGGGCATTGCCAAGGCATTGCCGGACATTGCGAGGTCTTACCCCGGCATCGCAAGTTATTGTGAAGGAAATGCCCAGGCACTACTACGCATTGCCGAAGCATTGCCAGGCATTGCCGAGGCATTCCGAGACATTGCCAAGCATTGTCATGCATTTCTTAGCTTTTTCCCGGGCAGTGCCAATCATTGCGAGGCATTTTCCAAGCATGGCTAGGCATTGCCAGTCATTGCCAAGCATCACAAAGTCTGGATTAAACAAGGAATTGCCCAGTTATTGCCTAGGCATTGCCAGGCATTTTCAGGCAATGCCAAATGTTGCCAGGCGTTGCCAGGCATTGCCCAAGCATCGCCAGGCATTGCCCAAGCATTGTCAGGAATTTTCCAGACATTTTCAGGCATTGACAGACATTTCCAGGCATTGCCAAGCATTGCCATGCATTGCTAGGAATTTCCAGGCATTACAAGGCATTGCCAGGCATTGCCTAGGCATTGCCAGGCACTACCGAAGCATTGCCAGGCATTGTTAGGAATCTCCTGGCATTGTTCAGGCATTACCAGGCATGTCTAGGCGTTGCCAATGCATTGCTAGGCATTGCTCAGGTATTGTAAAAAATTGTATCAATGCGCCGGGTAGCAACGGTCTAGAAAACGGGTCCCAACATGGGAGGCTACCAACCGCTCTTGGTATTGCAACCAAGATAACATATCACCCTCAAACGAGGGATCCACACTTTAGGTTCTTTCAGTTTGCAACCTCACAAAGTCCGCATGACGGTCTTTAGTGTCTACCCTTGGTTGCACACTCTGCGAGGAGTTTCAAAGGCAAGAACTGTAAATGGATGCATGTATGGTACATGCATTCCTACTTGTAGATCTCGAGGTTTGAACTCGCAACCCATGAGCTCCGGCGCCCGTTCCAACAAGGCCACAAAGGTGTATTTCCTATGACAATCTCCGGGGGACATACCCACTACGGGCAGTGTATTCCTGGCCTATCTCAGAATAGACCAAGGGGACGTACTCCACAGAGCAGTGCATGCTTTGTCTGTCCGTGCAACCAGCGAGATAGCCAAAGGACAAGGTGCATATAATTCAACACATTGCCATGCATTGCCAAGCATTTCCAGAAAGTGCCAAGAATTTCCCAGGCATTGCCAGGCATTGCCAAGCATTGCCATGCATTACCTAGGCATTGCCGGGCATTTCCTAGGCATTGCCAGGCATTGCCCAGGCATTGGCAGGCATTTCCCGGGCATTTCTAGGCATTGTCCAGGTATTCCCAGGCATTGCCCAGGCATTGCTAGGTATTGCCAAGCATTGCCAGGAAGTGCCAGGCATTACCGAGGCAGTGCCAGGAATTCCCAGGCACTACCAAGTGTCGCTCAGGTCTTCCAAGGCATTGCCAAGGCATTGCCAGGCATTTTCAAGCATTGCCAGGCATTGCCAAGCATTGCTCAGGCATTACCTGACACATCCAACTATTTCCACGCATTGCCCTGGCATTACCAGAGATTGCCAAGAATTGTCAGGCATTGCCCAGGTACTGCTAGGTATTGCCTGGCATTGCCAGGCCTTGTGGCTCACCCTTCCTCTGCCATACTCCTCATGCCAAAACCACAAATGCCTGCATAGTGGAAGTCGCTCTCTAGCGCCTTGGTCATGCAGTAAGCAAGCATGCTCTTGGTTTCATAATGCTGCAAGTCCAGCACGTTCTTTATGACCAGGTCACGTGAGTAGTGGTAACGAATGTTGATGCACTTTTTTTGTCGAGAGATGACCTTGTCTTTAGCCATCAATATGGCACTCATGTTGTCCACGTGATCGACCATTGCATCCTTCTGTGGCACTGTCATTTTGTCAAGCAAGTTGCGCGACCACTGAGTCTCCTTGCACAACTCAGATAGAGAAATGTACTCTTCCTCAACTGTGGACATGGAAACGCAATCCTACTTCTTGCTGGCCCATGAGACGACAACACCATTCAAGATGCACACGTATCCGGAGGTGGATTTGCGGTTGTCAAGCTTTCCTCCCGACTGGGCATCGGTGTAGCATTTCAGGCGGAGGGAGTCTGTACCTACTTGGCCTCCAAGGACAAGGCCCATGTGACGCGTCTTCTGCAGGTAGCGCAAGGTGTGCTTGACTGCCAGCCAATGTTGTAGCCCTGGGCTGGCCATGAACCTACTAACGTGTCCCACAACATGTCCGGATGTCCGGATGAGTCCCTACCATGGCGTATATGATGATACCCACGACAGACTGGTAGGGGATTTCTTGCATCTCCCTTTGAACTTCTTTGTTGCTTGGCGACATGAAGGCCTTAAGCTTTGTATCGGTTGTGATTGGGTTGCCAACAGGTTTGCAGTCTTCCATGTGGTAGCGTATAAACATCTCACCAATGCATTTTGTTTGATTGAGTTTGATGGTGTGTGCTACTCAGTTGCGGTGGATGGCAATCCCGAGGTAGTACTCGAGAGGACCCATGTTCATCTTGAACCTTTTGCTGAGGTCAGACTTCAGATCATCCAGCAACTCGACCAAGGACGAGCAGATGATAAAATCATTCGCATATAGTGCAACCAGCATCAGCCATCTCCAATCATGGTTCACGTACATGCTCGGGTCATTCTCGCAATGTGCAAAGGAGAGACCGGTCATGAAACCATACATCTCTTTGTAGCACATCCTTGGGGCCTGTTTCAGCCCATAGAGCGCTTTCACCAACTTTCACACCTTGCAATTAGGAGCTTTGACTCCTCTGGACACCTCCATCAGTACTTCTTTGTCGAGCTTCCTGTAAAGGAAAGCTTTCGTGATGTCCATCTGGTGTATTTCTAAGTTCTTTGCGGCTGCAATGGCAAGGAGAGAGTGGATGGAGGGAAAGTCACGATGGGTGCAAACGTCTTGCTATACTCGGAGCCCGGGAGTTGGGAAAACCCCTTAACCACTACCCTTGCCTTGAACTTTCTGATTGTGCCATCTTGCTTCTTCTTCCCTCGGAGGATCCATTTGGATCCCACAACGTGGGCCTTGTTGGATGTATCCACCAGCACCCACGTGTCGTTCTCATCAATGGACACAAGCTCGCTGTCGACCGCCTCCTTCTGCTTGGCCGCATATGGACTATTAATTGCCTCCGCCACTATGATGGCTCTCCCTGAGCCATGCACGGCCAGCTAAGGCCAGTCCAGTCGTCCTCATATTGCAAAGGTGCTTTCTTTGGTTGAAAACTACGCCGGGGTGCTGGTGCGGTTTCCTGCTTTGCTGTTGGTGCTACCACAGGTGGTGGTGTGTCTTCATCGTCGTCGTCAGACTCCAAGTCATACTCAGAAACCCCGGATGCCTTCGTATCCGCGTCCATGTCAGATGCCGCATCATCCCGCGCACCTGCTCTCCCAATCCCACCACCTATTGGCAAATCGAGCTAGTTGTCGGGTGCTTGGTCTCCGGATTCAAGCAACACTATCCACTCTCTTGCCTTGGGAGCGAGAATCGTGTCCAGCAGCTCTCCCTTTCGAACAGTGTGTTCTTCAAACTCGATGGTGCGGCTCCTCATGAGCTTGCCTACAGCCTGGTCCCAAAGCCAATAGGCTTTTTGTGATGTGTCATACCCAATCATGGCACACTTCTTGGAACGTGCGTCCAGCTTGCCTCTACATTCTCCCGATTGGATCTTCACCCTTGCTCTTGACCCGACCACCTTCAAATGAGAGGAGTTGGTTTTCTTCCCTGACCATGCTTCTTGTGAGGTCTTTAGCTAGTTTTCTGCTCCTTTCCATGCTTCTGCAAGTCGGTTACTGGTTTGAGGTTCAAGAGATAGCAGGTCGTTGTTGCTACTTTAGCCCAAAAATGAGGTGAGATCTTGGCGTCGAAGAGCATGTTTCGTACCATGTCAAGTAGGATGTGGTTCATCCTCTTGGACACGCCATTGTGTTAGGGCTTTTAAGGGGCGGTTTGCTCTCAGCGGATGCCATGACACTTGAGCCAAGGCTTGCATGCCTCGTACTCACCCCCATTGTCACTTTGGAGCATCTTCACCTTCTTGGATGTTTACCGCTCTACCATGGCGACGAACTCGAGGAGCTTCTCCATGACCTCTCCCTTGGTTTTGAGAAAGTAGATCCCCAACTTGCGGCTGTGGTCATCGATGAAGATCAGGAAGTACTTGTTTCCTCCGTTAGACGTCATGCGGAAGGGTCCGCACATATCACTGTGGATCAGGTCCAAGACATTCTCCGTTGGTTGATCCCCTCTCCCAAACGGCTTCGTCTTTGCCTTCGCTTGGAAACATGGTTCACACAATGTACACCCTTCTCAATGCTTAATGGTGCACCCTTCCATTTTGCGGATCACCTCTTGCTCCTGCATCTTCTGTAATGTGCTGCTGGCCACGTGGCTAGATGGCCGATGCCACATCTCAGCGTCAGTATCCTTGGTTGATGTGGCGGCCGCAGTAGTTGCCGATGGTGCATCCTTTGGTTTTGGTGCCTCTGTCTTGGTGGTACATGATAGTCCCTCATCCGATGCCTTGGTGACTTTGGTTTGAAGTACGTAGAGGCCTTCGACTCTTGCAACTTGAAGCATGAGGTCGTCTTTGGTGTACGAAATCTGGATATCCTTGTTTTTTGGGGCCACGGTTTTCTTGTTGGTGAACACCACGGACATGTTGTTGTTGGTGATTTGTGAGACCGACAGCAGGCTTGCTACAAAGGATGGCATGTATATCACCTTTTGTAGATTGAAATCCTTCTCAACACCGTTCACCTTGAACATGACCACCTTGTCCCCTTCGCCCATGGTTTGGACGACGCCGCCGTTTGCACACATGATGCACATGTCAGATTCGGCCATGCAGACAAATCCACCCTTCTCTTTTGAGGAGTGGTGGTTGCTGTCCAAGTCAAGGACGAATTGCCCCGAGTCTAAGGAGCGCTGCTCCCTTTATGGGCAACCCTTCAGCCATCATGTTGGTGAGCTCCTTCTTCTCCTTCCCACCCTTGTTCTCGCCTTCGTTCTTGGGACTACGGCAGCCCCTAGCCCAGTGCCCAGCCTTGCCACAGTTGTGATAGTTTCCAGGCTTCTTGGAACTCTTCCCGCCACCATTGCCCTTCCCTCCGCCACTACCGTTTCCGCTACTGCCTTGACTGGAGCAGCGGCTTGCATCTTGTTCACCGAAGCAGGAGACATAGGCTGAAATATTTGCCTCATTGCGACTGCATCGCATGGACTTGTTGCGAACGTGTTCGGCGACAGCCTCATACATCAGATCTACTTCCTTCCAACCGCCAAATGAGGTGATCAAGAACCCCCAGCTTTCCGGCAACGCCATGAGAAGGATCATGGCACACATGTTGGAGTCGAGTTTCCATCCCATTTGCTGGAACTCTAGCACCACGTTGTCGAACGACTCCAGAAATGCAGGGATCGATTATCCTTTTCTCACCCTCATCGACATCAACCTTTGGAAGATGAAGAGTCAGTTTGCTAGGGTGTTCAATTAATGCACCCGTGAGAGTTTTTTGTAGGCCTCAGCAGCCGACATGTATCCTGTGATGTGGAAGTGTTGATTCTCATTGATAGATGTCACAAGTATGGCGAGAGCCATGTTGTTCCTCATTTTCCATGCTGCAATGTTAACCGAATGTGTAGTCAGTGTCACATTGACGGGTGCTTTCTCTGTCCCTTTTAGGATATCAAGGTAGCCACACATGTTCATGACAATCTCAAACTGCCATTTCCACAAGGAAAAACTTGTCCCCGTGAATTTGGACATACCCACCTTGAGGCGGGCTTGAGTCGGATCCGCCATTTTCATGTAGTTGCTTGTCTTCTCTGCTTTGCTCCTACTCTATTTTGTTGAGGCCGATGAGGCTGATGATGAGGCTGCTGACTGCGACTGTTGTCAAAGGTGTAGTTGGTTCCGTTGTATACCCCTCCCGCCGATGATCGCCTAGGGTGATGGTGTCGTTGTGAGTAAACGGACTCAGGGTCGTACCACCTTCTAAAGGGGTCGAGCTTTATCCTCTTGGGGCTCAAGGGTCTTGTCCAGCATGGATAGAGCTATTCCTCCTCCCCTAGTCCGCCAGGTGTGCGCAACCTACCTGAAGAAGCCAATGGAGCCAATGGAGCAGATTGGAGTCGTCCGATCTTTGTGTCCCTATTATACCTATGCGCCCTACAGGACCACGTGCGATTCGGTCTTGGAAGCATGCCTTTGGACACAATGTGTGGGCCCATAACCCTTCGTTGATACGCTGGATAGCAAAGATGTAGAAAACGGGTCCTGACATGGGAGGCCGCCAACCGCTCTTGGTATCGCAACCAAGATAGTACATGACCTTCGAATGAGGGATCCACAATTTAGGTTCATTCGGTTTATAACCTCACAAAGTCTGCATGAAGGTCTTTAGTGTCTACCCTTGGTTGGACACTCTATGAGGTGTCTGAAAGGCAAGAACTGTGAATGGATGCATAAACAGTACAAGCTTTCATACTTGCAGAGCATTGCTAATGCTTTTGCTCGTAGTGGCTTCGCAAGAGCCAACCTCAACATACAGTCCTACTTGGCACGTCCTGAGACTGCCAAGTGTCATCCTCAAGGCGGGCTCTTGTAAGCTTCCTAGAAGCTTCTTGTCCCATTTTGGGCCACAAAGAAAATTTTCGTCGCAGGGTTTGAACCTGCGGCCCATGAGCTCCAGTGCCTGTTCCAACTAGGCCACAGAGGCATGTTTCCTATCATGATCTCCAAGGGACACATCCATTACGGGCAGTGCATTCATGGCCTATCTCAGAACAGACCAAGGGGGTGTACTCCATAGAGTAGTTCATGTCTTGTCTGTCCGTGCAGCCAGCCAAATAGCCAGTGGACAAGGTGCATATCATTCAACACATTGCCACGCATTCCCAAGCACTTCCAAAGATTACCAAGAATTTCCCAGGCTTTGCCCGGGCATTACTCAGCATTCACCTAGGCATTTCTAGGCATTGCCATGCATTTCCCAAGCATTGCCAGGCATTATTGAGGCATTGCAAGGTATTTCCCGGGCATTTCCAGGCATTGCTGATGCATTGCCTAGGCATTGCTAGGAATTGCCAAGCATTGTCAAGAAGTGCCAAGCATTGTCCAGGCAGTTCAAGGCAATCACAAGCACTGCCAAGCATTTCTCAGGTCTTCCCATGCATTACCTAGGCATTGCCACGCATTGCCTGACATTGCTAGGCATTGCCAGGCATTTCTAGGCATTGCCAGGTAGTGATTTGGTAGTGCCTGACATGTCCAAGTATTGCCACGCATTGCCTAGGCATCGCCACACATTGCCATGCATTGTCAAGCATTGCTTAGGCATTGCCTAACATTGCCAGGAATTGCCAGGTATAGCCAATCCTTGCCCTGGCATTGTCGCGCATTGCATTGGTACTGCCAAGTATTGCCAAGCATTGCCACGCCTTACCAGGCATTGCCCACGCATTGTCAAGCATTTCCTAGGCATTGCTAGGCATTGCCAGGTATTGTCAAGCATTCTGAGGCATTGTCAGGCATTGCCCGATCAATGACAAGCATTGCTAGGCATTGCCATGCATTGCCGAGGCATTGCCAGGCATTTCCGAGAGATTTCCAGGCATTGCCTTGGCATTGCCGAGCATTCCCAAGGATTTCCAAACATTGTCAGGCATTGCCATGTGTCAATGCGCCAGATAGCAATGGTCCAGAAAATGGGTCCCGACATGGGAGGCTACCAACTACTCTTGGTATTTCAACCAAGATAACATATCACCCTCGAACGAGGGATCCACACTTTAAGTTCGTTCGGTTTGCAACCTCATGAAGTCTGCATGAAGGTCTTTAGTGTCTACCCTTGGTTGGACACTCTGTGAGGAGTCTCAAAGGCAAGAACTGTGAATGGATGTGTGCAGGACACATGCATTTATACTTGCAGAGCATTGCTAATGCTTCTACTCATAGTGGCTCCACAGGAACCAACCTCAGCCTATAGTCCTACTTGGCGCGTCCTAAGACCGCCAAGTATCATCCTCAAGCCAGGCTCTAGTAAGCTTCCTAGAAGCTTCCTCTCCCATTTTGGGCCACAAAGAAAAATGTGGCCGTCGCGGGGTTTGAGCCCGCGACCCGTGAGCTCCGGCGCCTGTCCCAACTAGGCCACAATGTTGTGTTTCCTATGATGATCTCCAGGGGACATACCCATTATGGGCAGTGCATTCCTGGCCTATCTCACAACAGACCAAGGTGATGTACTCCATAGAGGAGTGCATGCCTTGTCTATCCGTGCAACCAGCCAGCTAGCCAGTGGACAAGGTGCATACTGTTGAACAAATCTCTCCCTTATACCTCTGTCCATCTGTTACTCACTAGGCTCCATGGATGCCTTGGGGCTCACCCTTCCTCTGCTGCACTCCTCACGCCAAATCCACGAATGCCTGCATAGTGCAAGTCGCTCTCCAGCGGCTTGGTCATGCAGTTAGCAAGCATGCTCTTGGTTCTGGAGTGCTGCAAGTCTGCAGAAGCACGCTCTTCATGACCAGGTCATGTGAGTAGTGGTAACGTATGTCGATGTGCTTTGTTCACCGGGAGATAATTTCATCTTCAGCCATCAAGATGGCGCTCATGTTGTCCACGTGTACAACCGTTGCATCCTTCTGTGGCATTGTCATTTTGCCAAGCAGGCTGCGCAACCACTGAGTCTCCGCGCACAACTCAGACAGAGCAACGTACTCTGCCTTAGCGGTGGACACAAAAACACAATCCTGCTTCCTGCTGGCCCATGAGATGGCAACGCCATTCAAGATGCACACGTATCCAGAGGTGGATTTCCTGTCATCGAAATTTCCTCCCCAGTCGGCGTTTGTGTAGCACTTCAGGTGGAGGGGATCCATACCTTCTTGGCCTCCAAGAACAAGGCCCATGTGGCGTGTCTTCTGCATGTAGCGCAAGATGCGCTTGACTGCCTGCCAATATTGTGGCCCTGGGTTGGCCACAAACCTACTCACTTGTCCCACAGCATAGCAAGTGTCTGGACGAGTACCTACCATAGCGTACATGATGCTACCCACGGCGGACTGGTAGGGGATGTCTTGCATCTCCCTTTGTTCTGCTTCAATGCTTGGCAAAATTGAGGCCTTCAGTTTTGCATCGGTTGTCATTGAGGTGCTGACAGGTTTGTAGTCTTCCATCTAATAGCGCTTTAGTGCCTCACTGATGTATTTGGTTTGGTTGAGTTTGATGGTACCTGCTGCTCGTTTGCGGTGGATGGCGATCCCGAGGTAGTACTCGAGAGGACCCATGTCCTTCATTTTGAACCTTTTGCTGAGGTCATGCTTCAGCTCATCCAGCAGCTCGACCGAAGAAGAGCAGATGATCAGATCATCCACATATAGTGCAATGAGCATCAACCCACTCCCATCATCGTGCACGTACATGCTCGGATAATTTTGGCAATGCGCAAAGGAGACACCGGTCATGAAACCATCCATCTCTTTGTACAATATCCTTGGGGCCTGTTTCAGCCCGTTGAGCGCTTTTACCAACTTGCACACCTTGCAATTGGGAGCTTTTACTCCTTAGGACACCTCTATCAGCACTTCCTTGTCAAGCTTCCCATAGAGGAAAGCTGTCGTGACGTCCATCTGGTATATCTCAAGGTTATTTGCAGTTGCGATGGCAAGGAGAGAGCGGAAAGAGGCAAATGTCACGACGGGTGCAAACATCTCATCGTACTCGGAGCCCGGGCATTGAGAAAACCCCTTTGCCACGACCCTCGCCTTGAACTTTTGAAGTTTTCCATCTTGCTTCTTCTTCAATCAAAGGACCCACTTGGATCCCACCATGTGGGCCTTGTCGGGTCTATCCACCAGCACCCACGTGTCGTTCTCGGCAATGGACACAAGTTCGCTGTCCACTTGGCTGCATCCGGGCCACTCATCACCTCCGCCACTGTGGATGGCTCTCCCTGAGCCATGCACGACTAGCTAAGGCCAGTCCAATCGTCTTCATACTGCAAAGGTTCTTTCTTTTGTCACAAACTGTGCCGGGGTGCAGGTGCGACTTCTTGCTTTGCTGCTGGTGCTTCCACAGGTGGTGGTGTGTTGTCGTCGTCTTTGTCCTTGTCAAACTTCAAATCAGAATCAGAAGCCCGGGACACCTTGGTTGGTACATCCATGTTAGATGCTGCGTCATCTTGCGCAGCTGCTCTCCCATTCCCACCACCTGCTGGCAAAGCAAGCTAGTTGTTGGGTGCCTGGTCTCCGGACTCAAGCAACACTATCCTTTCTCCCACCTTGGGAGTGAGCATTGGGTTCAGCAGCTCTCCCTTTCCAAGGGTGCGTTCATCAATCTAAAAATCACGGCTCCTCATGAGCTTGCCTGCTGCCTGGTCCCAAAGCCAATAGGCTTTGTGTGACGTGTCATACCCAACAATTACGCACTTTTTGGAACGTTTGTCTAGCTTGCCTCCACCTTCTCCCGGCTGGATCTTCACCCATGCAGTTGACTCGAACACCTCAAGATGAGAGGCGTTGGGTTTCTTTCCCGACTATGCTTCTTGTGGGGTCTTCAGCTGCTTGTCATGCTCCTTTCCACACTTTCGCAAGGCGGTTGCTGGTGTGAGGTTCAAGAGGTAGCAGGCCATTGTTGCAGCTTCAGCCTAAAAGCGAGGTGGGAGCTTGGCATCAAAGAACATGCTTCACAGCATGCCGAGTAGTGTTTGGTTCATCCTCTTGGCCACGCCATTGATTTGGGGGTTGTAAGGGGTGGTTTGCTCATGGAGGATGCCATGATTCTTGAGCCAAGGCTTGCATGCCTCATGCTCACCCCCGTTGTCACTTCAGAGAGTCTTCACCTTCTTGGACGTTTGCCGCTCTACCATGGCGACAAACTCCAAGAGTTTCCCCTTGACCTCTCCCTTTACTTTGAGGAAGTAGATCCACAACTTGCGGCTGTGGTCATCGATGAAGGTCAGGAAGTACTTGCTTCCTCCGTTAGACATCGTGCGAAAGGGTCCGCATACGTCACTATGGATCAGGTCCAAGACGTTCTCTGCTCGTTGACCTCTCCCAAATGGCTTCTTCTTTGCCTTCCCTTGGAGACATGGTTCACACAGCACACACCCTTCTCCATGCTTCACAGTGCACCCTTCCATTGCGCGGACTACCTCTTGCTCCTGCATCTTCTACAGCGTGTTGTTAGCCACGTGGCCAAATTGCCGGTGCCATAGCTCAGCGTCAGTGTCCTTGGTTGATGTGGTGGCCGTAGCGGTCGCCGGCGGTGCATCCTTTGGCTTTGTTACCACTGTCTTGGTGGCACATGCAAGTCCCTCATCGGACGCCTTGGCGACTTTTTTTTATGTCCTCATCTTTTAGGGCCACGGCTTCCTTGTTGGTGAACACCACTGTATTGTTGTTGTCAGTGATTTGTGAGACTGACAGCAGGTTTGCTCCAAAAGAGGGCATGTACACCACCTTTTGAAGGTTGACCACCTTCTCCGCACTGTTCACGTTGAACTTGATCACCTTGTCCCCTTCTTCCATGGCTTGGACGATGCCGCCGTTTGTACACTTGATGCACATGTCAGATTCGGCCATGGAGATAAATCCACTCTTCTGTTTTGATGACTGGTGGTTGGTGCCCGAGTCAAGGGAAAATTCCCCGGGCCTAAGGATGGCTGCCTCCTTCATGGGCAACCCTTCACCCATCATGTTGGTAAGCTCCTTCTTCTCTTTCCCACCTTTGTTCACGCCTTCTTTCCTAGGACTACGGCAGTCCCTAGCCCAGTACACAACCTTGCCACAGTTGTGATAGTTGCCAGGCTTCTTGGAACTCTCCCTCCACCGCCACCGCTTCCGCTAGTGCCTTGACTGGAGCGAGAGCTTGCACTTTGTCCACCAAAGCGAGAGGCATAGGCTGAAATGTTTGCCTCAATGCAACTACGTTGCATGGACTCGTTGCGGACGCTTTCGGCGACAGCCTCATACGTCAGATCTGCCTTCTTCCAACTGCCAAATACAATGATCAAGGACCCCCAGCTTTTCGGCAGTGCTATCAGAAGGATCATGGCATGCATGTTGGAGTCGAGATTCCATTCCATTTTCTAGACCTCTTGTAGCATGTTGTTGAACGACTATAAAAATGCGGGTATCGATTCTCCTTTGCTCACCCTCATCAACATCAACCTTCGGAAGATGAAGAATCGGTTTGCTAAGGCGTTTGACTGATGCACGCATGGGAGTTTTGCATAGGCCTCGGCAGCCAACATGCATCCTGTGATGTGAGGGTGTTGAGTCTCGTTGATGGACGTCACAAGTATGGCGAGATCCATGCTGTTCTTCATCGTCCATGCTGCAAGGTCAGCCACATGCGTGGTCACTATCGCATTGGCGGGTGCTGTCTCGGTTTAGGATGTCGAGGTAGCCACCCACGTTCATGAAAATCTCAAACTGCCATTTCCACAAGGGAAAAACTGTCCCCGCAAATTCTGACATGCCCGCCTCAAGGTGGGCTTGAGTCGGATCCGCATTTCTTGGCAATTTCTCCTCTTCTCTGCTTTGCTGCTACTCTTCTTCGTTGAGGCCGATGAGGCTGATGAGGCTGCTGACTGCGACCATTGTCAAAGGTGCACTTGGTTCCGTTGCATACCCCTCCTTCCGATGATTGCCTAAGGCGATGGTGTCGTTGTGAGAAAACGGACTCAGGGTCATACCACTTTCTAAAAGGATAGAGCCTAACCTGTTGGGACTCGAGGGTCTTGTCCAACATGGACAGAGCTATTCCTCGTCCCCTAGTCCGCCACGTGCGTGCACCCTACCTGAAGAAGCCAATGGACCTGATGGAACAGATTGGAGCCGTCCAATCTTTGTGTACCTGTTGTACCTGTGCGCCCTGCAAGACCACGCGCAGGTCAGTCTTGGAAGCGTGCCATAGAACCATAAGTGTGGGCCCATAACCGTTTGTCAATGCGCCGGATAGCAACGGTCTAGAAAACGGGTCCCGACATGAGAGGCCGCCGACTGCTCTTGGTATTTCAATCAAGTTAACATATCACCCTCGAACGAGGGATCCACACTTTAAGTTCATTTGGTTTGCAACCGCATGAAGGTCTTTGGTGTCTACCCTTGGCTGGACACTCTGTGAGGATTCTCAAAGGCAATAAACTGTGAATGGATGCATGCAGGACACATGCTTTTATACTTGCAAAGCATTGTTAATGCTTCTGCTTATAGTGGCTTCACAGGAACCAACTTCAGCCTACAGTCCTACTTGGCGCGTCCTAAGACCGCCAAGTGTCATCCTCAAGCTAGGCTCTAGTAAGCTTCCTAGAAGGTTCCTGTCCCATTTTGGGACACAAAGAGAAATGCGGCCGTTGCGGGGTTTGAGCCCGCGACCCATGAGGTCCGGCGCCTGTCCCAACTGGCCACAATGTTGTGTTTCCTATGATGATCTCCAGGGGACATACCCATTATGGGCAGTGCATTCCTGGCCTATCTCAAAACAGACCAAGGTGACGTACTCCATAGAGTAATGCATGCCTTGTCTTTACGTGCAACCAGCCAGCTAGCCAGTGGACAAGGTGCATACCATTCAACACCATGTATAACCTAGGCATTACCTAGTTATTTCCCAGGCAGTGCCAGGCATTGCAAGGCATTCCCAGGAATTGCCAGGCATTCCTAGGCATTGCCGAAAGATTTCCAGGCATGACCTAGGCAGTGCCATGCATTGACAGAAATTGCCAGGCATTGCTAGGTATTACCAAAGCATTGTCCACTTATTGCCTAGGCAGTGCTAGGCATTTTCAGGCATTTCCAGAGATTGCCAGGCATTGCCCAGGCATTGCCTAGGTATTTCCAAGCATTGCCAGGCATTACTAAGAATTGCCAGGCATTGCCAGGCATTAGGGAAGCATTGCTAGGCATTGCCCAGGTATCGCCAGGCATTAGGGAAGCATTGCTAGGTATTGCCCAGGCATTGCCAGACATTGCCCAGGCATTGCCAGACATTGCCCAGGTATCGCCAGGCATTAGGGAAGCATTGCTAGACATTGCCAGGCATTCCTCAGGCATTGCCCAGGCATTTCCACGCATTGCCCACGCCTTGCAAGTAGTTTCTGAGGTATTGCCAAGCATTTCCACAAAGTACCAGGAATTGCCAAGGCATTGCCAAGCATTGCCCAAGCATTGCCCAAGCATTGCCAGGCATTGCCAAGCATTTCTAGGCAGTACCCAAGCATGACCAGGCATTGCCAGGCATTTTAAGGCACTGACAGACATTGCCCAGGCATTGCCAGGCATAGATCAGGTATTTCCAGGCATTTCATAGGAATTTCTTGGCATTTCCAAGCATTGCCAAAAAGTGCGAGGCATTGCCCAGGTAGTGCTAGGCATGTCCAGGCATTGCCATGCACTGGCAGGATTTCCTCAGGTCTTCCCAGGCATTGCCAGGTATTGCGAGTTGCCATGCATTGCCTGGCATTGCAAAGCATTGCCAAGCATTTCCAATCATTGCTAAATCATTTCCACACATGTCCAGGTATTGCCACGTATTGTCCAGGCATTGCCATGCATTGCCAGGCATTGTCAGGCATTGCCTAGGCATTACCTGACATTGCCAAGCATGCCCTGGCATTTCCAGGAATTTCCCAGGCACTGCTAGGCATTGCTAGGTATTCAAAAGCCTTACCAGGCATTGCCTTGGCATTGTAAGACAGTGCCCAAGCATTGCTAGGCATTGCCAGGTATTGCCAGGCATTCTGAGGCATTGCCAAGAATTGCCTGGGGAACAATAAGCACTGCTGGGAATTGAAATGCATTACCAAGGCATTGCTCGGCATTTTCCAGAGATCGCTAGGAATTTCCCAGGCATTGCCAATCATTGCCAAGAATTTCCAGAAATTTCCTGGCATTTCCATGTATTGCCCAAGCATTGCCCAGTTATTGCATAGGAATTTCTGGCATTGTTAGGGATTGCCTGGCATTGCCAGGCATTGCTAGGCATTACCTGGCATTGCCAGGCATTGCTAGGCATTACCTGGCATTGCCTGGAATTGTCCAGACATTTCCAGGCATTGCTGAGGCATTGCCTAGGCATTGCCAAACACTGTCCAGGCATTGCCAGGCATTGCTAGACATTGCCAAGCATTGCCAGGAATTTCCCAGGAATTTTCCAAGCATTTCCAAGCATTGCCACGCATTTCTAGGCAGTGCCACACATTGCCAAACATTACCAGGCATTGTCCAGGCATTGCTAGGCATTGCTGAGGCATTGCGAGGCATTTCTAGGCACTGCAAGACATTGCGCGGGAATTTCCAAATATGTCCAGGCATTGCCCATGCATTACCAGGCATTGCCAGGAATTTCCTGGCAAGCATTGCCAGGCATTGCCACGCAATGCCAGGCAATGCCTAGGCAATGCGTGTCAAGCATTTCCAGGCATTGCCAGGCATTGCCTGGGTATTTCTAGGCATTGCCCGGGCATTGCCAGGAATTTTCCAGGCATTTTGAGGCATTGCCCATGAATTCCCTAAAAGTGCCAGGCATTGCCAACGCTTTGCAAGGCATTGTCACGAAGTGCTAGGTATTGTCAGGCATTGCGAGGAATTTCCAGGCATTGCTCAAGTATGGCAAGACATGTCCAGGCATTGTCAAGCATTTCCCAAGCCTTACCAGGCATTGGTAGGCACTTCTAGGCATTTCCCAGGTATTTCTAGGCATAACCGGGCATTGCCACGCATAACCAAGCATTACCCAGGCATTTCTAGGCATTACCGTGCATTGCCACATATTGCTAGGCATTGGCGAGCATTGCCCAGGCATTGCTAGGTATTTCCCAGGCATTGTCCAGGCATTTCTAGGCATTGCCAAAATGTTTCCACGTACTATGAGGCATTGCCAAGCATTGCCCGGGCATTGACAGGCATTGCTAGGAATTGCCAGGCATTGCCCAGAGATTGCCAGGCATTGCCTTGGCATTGCCAAGCATTGCCAGACATTGCCAGGCATTGCTAGGTCTTACCCAGGCATTGCCCAGTTATTTCCTAGGCATTGCCAAGCATTGCCAGGCATTGCCGAGGCATTGCCAGGAATTTCTCAGGTATTGGTAGGCATTGCCAAGGCATTGCAATGCATTGCGAGGAATTACCAAGCATTGCCTGGCATTGGCCAAGCATTGCTAGTCATTGCTAGGCATTGCTAGGCATTTCCTAGGCATAACCAGGCATTGCCCAGGCATCGCCAGGCATTGCCCAGGCATTTCCAGGCATTGCCAGGCATTGCCCAGAGTTTGCAAGGTGTTGCCTTGGCATTGCCAAGCATTGCCAGACATTGCCAGGCATTGCCAGGTATTATGCAGTCATTGCCCAGCTCTTCACTAGGCATTGCAAAGCATTGCTAGGCATTGCCAGACATTGTTGGACATTGCCGAGGCATTGCAAGGCATTGCTCAGGCATTGCCCAGGCATTGTAAGGCATTGCCAGGCATTGCCAAGCATTTCCAGGAATCTCCCAAGCATTGCTAGGCATTGCTAGGCACTGCCAATCATTTCCTAGGCATTGCCAGGCATTTCCCAGGCATTTATAGGCATTTCCTGGACATATCCCGGCATTTCAAAAGCATTTCAAAGCATTGCCCAGGCATTTCCAAGCATTTCCAGGCATTGTCAAGAAGTGCCACGCATTGCTGTGGTAGTGTCAGGCATTTATCAGGTCTTGCCAGGCATTACCCAGGCAATGCGAGGTATTGCCAGGCATTTCCAAGCATTGCCAGGCAATGCCAAGCATTGCCAAGCATTTCCAGGAATTGCTCAGGCTTTGCCAAACATGTCCAGGAATTACTATGCATTGCCCAGGCATTGCCAGGCAATCCCAAGCATTTCCAGGAATTGTCAGGCATTGTCAGGAATTTCCCAGGCATTGCTTGGCATTGCCAAGCATTTCCAGGCATAGCCAAGCATTGCAAGGCATTGCAAAGGCACTGCCAGGCATTACCAGGCATTGTCTGGCTTGCCCAGGTTGCCCTGGAATTTCATAGCTTGCCCAAGCACTGCCCAGATTTTCCCATGCGTTGCCTAGCTTGCCTTGGCATTGTCTGGCATTTCCTAGGCACTTCCAGGCATTACTAGGTATTTCCAAGCATTACTCAGGTATTGTCAGGCATTTCCCAGGCAGGGCTAGGCATTCCCAAGTATTGCCAGGAATTTTGAGGCATTGTCATGCATTTCCCTGACATTTCCAGGCTTTGTCTTGGGCTTGCGCCAGTTGTCTTGGAATTGCTGCAGTTGTCTTCCGCTCCCTCCAATTTTCCTGGCCTTGATCCAATTATCTTTGGCTTGCTCCAGTTGTCTTGGGCTTGCTCCATTTGACTTGGGCTTGATCCAGTTGTCTTGGCCTTGCTACAGATGTCTTAGACTTGCTCCAGTTGTCTTGGCCTTACTCTAGTTGTCTTGGGCTTGCTCGAGTTGTCTTGGCCTCGCTCTAGTTTTCTTGGAATTACTCCAGTTGAATTCCGCTTGCTCCAGTTTACTTGGACTTGCTCCAGTTGTCTTGGAGTTTCTCCAGTTGTCTTGGCCTTGATCCAGTTGTCTTGGCCTTGCTCCAGTTATCTTGGGCTTGCTCCAGTTGTCTTGGGCTTGATCCAGTTGTCTTGAGCTTGCTCCAGTTGTCTTGGGCTTGCTCCAGTTGTCTTGGCTTTGCTCTAGTTGTCTTAGACTTGCTCCAGTTGTCTTGGACTTGCTCCAGTTGTCTTGGAGTTTCTCCAGTTGTCTTGGCCTTGATCCAGTTGTCTTGGCCTTGCTCCAGTTATCTTGGGCTTGCTCCAGTTGTCTTGGGCTTGATCCAGTTGTCTTGAGCTTGCTCCAGTTGTCTTAGGCTTGCTCCAGTTGTCTTGGCTTTGCTCTAGTTGTATTAGACTTGCTCCAGTTGTCTTGGCCTTCCTCCACTTGTCCTGGGATTTCTCCAATTGTCTCTGCCTCGCTCCAGTTGTCCTGGGATTTCCCCAGTTGTCTTGGTGTTGCTCCAGTTGTCTTGGCCTTGCTCCAGTTGTCTTGGCCTTGCTCCAGTTTTCTTGGGGTCTCTCAAGTTGTCTTGGGCTTGATCTAATTTTCTTGGGCTAACTCCAGTTTTCTTGGGCTTAATCCAGTTTCCTTAGGCTTGCTTCAGTTGTGTTGGGCTTGGTCCAATTGTCTTGGGCTCACTCCTGATGTCTTGGGCGTGCTCCAGTTTTCTTAGGCTTGCTCCAATTGTCTTGGGCTTGCTCCATTTTTATTGGGCTTGCTCTAGTTGGCTTGGTCTTCCTCCCGTTGTCTTGGCCTTGCTCAAGATGCTTTGGGCTTGCTCCAGTTGTCTTGGCCTTTATCCAGTTGTCTTGGGCTAGCGCCACTTGTCTTGGGCTTGCTCCGGCTGTCTTGGCCTTCCACCCGTCGTCCTGGGCTAGGGCCAGTTATCTTGGTCTTGCTCCTGTTGTCTTGGGCCTGCTCCAGTTGTCTTGGGCTTGCTCTTGTTGCCTTGGCCTTGCTCCAGTTGTCTTGGGATTGCACCAGTTGTCTTTTTCTTGCTCCAGTCGTATTGGGCTTGCTGTAGTCGGCTTGCGCATAGTCCAGTTCTCTTGGGATTGCTGCAGTTGTCTTGGCCTTGTTACAGTTTTTTTGCGCTTGTTCCAGTTTTCTTGGCTTTGGTCTACTTTTCGTGGCCTTGCTCCAGTTGTCTTGGCCTTGGTGTAATTGTCTTGGGCTTGCTCCAGTTGTCTTGGGCCTACTGTAGTTGTCTTGGGCTTGCTCCATTTGTCTTGGCGTTGCTCCAGTTATCTTGGCCTTGCTCATGTTGTCTTGGGCTTGCTCCAGTTTTCTTGGGCTTGCTCCACTTGTCTTCGGCATGCTCCAGTTGTCTTGGCCTTGCCCCAGTTCTCTTGGCCTTGTTCCAGTTGCCTTGGGCTTCCTCCAGTAATCTTGGGCTTTCTCTTGTGTTGGGCTTGCTCTAGTTGTTTTGCGGTTCCTCTAGTTGACTTGGCCTCACTCCAGTTGTGTTAGGCTTGCTCTAGTTGTCTTGGGTTTGAACTAGTTGTCTTGGTCTTGCTCTAGGTTTCTTGGGCTTGCTCCAGCTTTCTTGGCCTTGCTTCAAATTTCCTGGGCTTGCTCCAGTTGTCTTGGGCGTGCTCCAGTTGTCTTGGACATGCTCTAGTTGTCTTGGCCTTGCTTCAGTTGTCTTTGGCTTTCTCTGGTTTTCCTAGAACTGCTTCAACTTTTTTGGGCTTGCTCCATTTGTCTTGGGCTTGCTCCAGTTGTCTTGGCCTTGCTTCAGTTGTCTTGGACTTGCTCCAGTTCTCTTGTCATTTCTCTAGTTGTATTGTGATTTCTCCAGTTGAACTGGCCTTGCTCCAGTTTTCTTGGCCTTTCTCCAGTTGTCTTGGCCTTGATCCAGTTGTCTTGAGCTTGCTCCAGTTGTCCTGGAGATGCTCCAGTTGTCTTGGCCTGGCTCCAGTTGTCTTGCGCTTGCTCCAGTAGCCTTGGGATTGTTCGAGTTGTCTTGGGCTTGCTCCACCTGTCTTGGACTTGCTAAAGTTGTCTTGGGCTTGCTCCAGTTGTCTTGGCCTTGCTCTTGTTGCCTTGGCCTTGCTCCAGTTTTCTCGAAAATTCTAATGTTGTCTTGGCCTTGCTGTAGTTGTCTTGGCCTTGATCTGGTTTTCTTGGCCTTGCTCCAGTTGTCTTGGGCTTGCTCCAGTTGTCTTGGTCTTGCTCATTTTGTCTTGGGCTTGCTCCAGTTGTGTTGGGCTTTCTCCAGTTTTCTTGAGCTTGCTCCAATTGTCGTGGACTTGCTACAGTTGTCTCGAAAATTGCTCCAGTTGTCTTTTCTTTGCTCTAGTTGTCTTGGGATTGCTCCAGTTTTCTTGGCCTTGGTCAAGTTGTCTTGGATTTGCTCCAGTTGCCTTTAGCTCACTCGAGTTGTCTTGGGCTTGAAACAGTTGTCTTGGGCTTCCCCCAGTTCTCTAGGGCTTGTTCCACTAGTCTTGCGTTCGCTCCAGATGTTTTGGGCTTGCTCCAGTTGTCTTTGGCTTCCTCCAGTTTTCCTTGCCTTGCTCCAGTTCCTTTTGGCTTGCTCCAGTTGATTTGGGCTTGCTCCAACTGTCTTCAGCTTGCTCCAGTTTTCCTAACCTTGCTCTAGTTCTTCTGGGCTTGCTCCAGTTGTCTTGGGTTTGCTTCTGTTGTCTTGGGCTTGATCCGGTCATCTTGGCCTTGCTCCAATTGTCTTGGCCTTGATCCAAATATCTTAGAATTGCTCCAGTTGTCTTGGCCTTGCTCTAGTAGTCTTGGCCTTGCTGCAGTTTTCTTGGCTTTGCTATTGTTGCCTTTGGCTTGGTCCAGTTGTCTTGGCCTTGCTCCAGTTTTCTTTGCCTTGCTACAGTTGTATTGGGCGTGCTCCTGTTGTTTTGGGCTTGCTCCAGTTGTCTTGGCCTTGCTCTAGTTGTCTTTGTTGAAATAGTGTGCACCTTGTCCACTGCCTAGCTGGCTAGCTACACATACAGACAAGGCATGCACTGCTCTATGGAGTATGTCCCCTTGGTCTGTTCTGAGATGGGCCAGGAATGCACTGCCTATAATGGGTATGTCCCTTGTGGCTCATCATAGGAACCATACCTTTTTGGCTTGGTTGATTAGGCACCGGAGTCTCAAACCAGAGGTCGCGTGTTCAAACCCCGTGACGGCCGCAATTTTCTTTGTGGCCAAAACTGGGACAGGAAGCTTCTAGGAAGCTTACTAGAGCCTGCCTTGAGGATGACACTTGGCGGTCTAAGGACGCGCCAAGTAGGAATGTAGGATGAGGTTGGCTCCAGTGGAGCCACTACAAGCAGAAGCTTTAGCAAAGCTCTGCAAGTATAAAAGCCTGTACCTTGCATGCATCCATTTACAGTTCTTGCCTTTGAGACTCCTCACAGAGTGTCCAACCAAAGGTAGACACTAAAGACCAACATGCGGACTTCGTGAGGTTGCAAACCAAACGAACCTAAAGTGTGGATCCCTCGTTCGAGGGTGATATGTTATCTTGGTTGCAATACCAAGAGCGGTTGGCGGCCTCCCATGTCGGGACCCGTTTTCTAGACCGTTGCTATCCGGCGCATTGACAGTCTTAGCCTTGATCCAGCTGCCCTAGACTTGCTCCAGTTGTATTGGCGTTGCTCAGGTTGTCCTGGCCTTTCTCCAGTTGTCTTGGCCTTGCTTCAGTTGTCTTGGAACTGCTTCAGCTGTCTTGGCCTTGCTCCAGTTGTCTTGAGCTTGCTCCAAATGTCTTGGCCTTGCTAAAATTTTCTTGAGATTTCTCCGGTTGTTTTGGCCTTGTTCCAGTTGTCTTGGGTGTGATCCAGTTGTCTCGGGCTTGCTCCAGTTGTCTTGGACTTGCTCCAGGTGTCTTGGCCTTGCTCAATTTGTCCTGGGATTGCTCCAGTTGTCTTGGGCTTGCTCCAGTTGTCTTGGCCTTGCTGCAGTGGTCTTTGGATTGCTCTTGTTGTGTTGGCCTTGCTCCAGTTGTATTGGGCTTCCTCTACTTGTCTTAGAATTTCTCTAGTTGTCTTGGCCTTGCTCCAGTTGTATTCGGCTTGCTCCAGTTCCTTGGGATTGCTCTAGTTTTCTTGTCCTTGCTTCAGTTATCTTGGCGTTTCACGAGTTGTCTTGGCTTTGCTCTAGTTGTCGTGGGCTTGTACCCATTGTCTGAGGCGTAATCCAGTTGTCTTTGGCTTGCTCCAGTTTCCTTGGACTGGCTCCAGTTTTCTTGGCCTTAATCCGTTTGTCTTGGCATTGGTTTAGTTGTCTTGGAGTTGCTCCAGTTGTTTGGGGCTTGTTCCAGCTGTCTTGCGCTTGCTTCAGTTGTCTTGGGCTTCCTTCAGTTGTCTTGGGATTGCTATAGTAGCCTTGGGCTTGCCCCAGTTATCTTGGGCTTGCTCCAGTTGTCTTGGTTTTTCTCCAGGTGTCTTGGGCGTCCTCCATTTTTCCTGGCCTTGCTCCAGTTGTCTTGGGCTTGCTCCAGCTGTCTTGGGCTTCCTCCAGTTGTCTTTGGATTGCTCTAGTTGTCCTGACCTTGCTCCAGTTGTCTTGTACTTGATCCAGTTTTCTTGGGTATGCTCCAGTTGTCTTGGCCCTGCCCCAGTTGTCTTAGGCTTGCTCTAGTTGTCTTGGGCTTGCTCCACTTGTCTTGGCCCTGCTGTAGTTTTCTTGGAATTGCTCCACTTGTCTTGGGCGTGCTCCAGTTGTCTTGGGCTTGCTCCAGTTGTCTTGTTCTTGCTCCAGTTGTCTTGGCCTTGCTCCAGTTGTCTTGGGCTTGCTCTTGTGGTCTTGGCCTTGCTCCATTTGTCTTGGGCCTGCTCCTGTTGGGATATCTCTGGTTGTCTTTGGCATGTTTTAGTTGTCTTGGCCTTGCTCCTGTTGTCTTCGACTTGCTTTAGTTGCATTAGGCATTCTCCAGTTGTATTGGCCTTTCTCAAGTTGTTTTGACCCTGCTTTAGTTGTCTTGGCCTTGCTCCAATGGTCTTGGGCTTGCTTCGGTTGTCTTGGCCTTGTTCCACTTGTCTTGGGCCTACCCCAATAGTCTTGGGCTCGCTCGAGTTGTCTTGGGCTTGATCCAGTTGTCTTGGCCTTGATCTAGCTGTCTTGAGTTTTCTTTAGATGTTTTGGGCTTGCACCACTTGTCTTGGCTTTGCTCCAGTTGTCTTGGGATTTCTCCTTTTATCTTGGCCTTGCCTGCCTTGCTGTAGTTGTATTGGGCAACCTCCAGTTGTCTTGGGCTTGCTTCAGCTTTCGTGGATTTTCTCCAAGATTATGGGGCTTGCTCCAGTTGTCTTGGGCTTGCTTCAATTGTCTTGGCCTTGCTCCACTTGCCTTGGTCTTTCACCCATTTTATTGGTCTTGTTCCATTTTTCTTGGCCTTCCTCCAGTTGTCGTGGGCTTGCTTTGGGCATCTTCAGTGCACTTCAGTTGTCTTGGGCTTGCTCCAGTTGTCTCGAACTTACTCCAGTTGTCTTGGCCTGTCTTCAGTTGTCTTGGTCTTGCTCTAGTTGTCTTGGGATTGCTCTAGTTTTGCTGGCCTTTTTCCAGTTGTCTTGGACGTGCTTCAGTTGTCTTGGGCTTGCTCCAGCTGTCTCTGGCTGTCTCCAGTTGTCTTGGGCTTGCACGAGTTGTCTTGGGCTTGCTCCAGCTGTTTTGGGCTTTATGTAGTTGTCTTGGACTTTCTCCAGTTGTCTTGGGCTGCGTCCAATTGTCCTGGCCTTGCTCCAGTTGTCTTTGGTTTGTTCCTGTTGTCTTGGGATTGCTTCATTTTTCTTCGGCTTGCTCTAGTTGTCCTGACCTTATTGCAGTTGTCTTGGTCTTTCTCCATTTGTCTTTGGCCTGCTTCAATTTTCTTGGGGTTTCTCCAGTTGTATTGACCTTGTTCTAGTTTTCGTTGGCTTGCTTTAGTTTTTTTGTCTTGTTCCACATTTCATGGGCTTGCTACAGTTGTCTTGGGCTTAGTGCAGTTGTCTTGCACTTGCTCTAGTTGCCTTGGACTTGCTCCAGTTTTCTTGGGCTTGCTCCAGTCGTCTTGGGCTCGCTCTAGTTGTCTTAGACTTTCTCCAGTTGCTTTGGGCTTCCTCTAGTTGTCCTCGCCTTGCTCCAGTTGTCTTGGGCTTACTCCAGTTTTCCTAACCTTGCTACAGTTGCCTAAGGCTTGCTTCAGTTGTCTTGGGATTGCTCCAGCTGTCTTGGGATTTCTCCAGTTGTCTTGGACTTGCTCCTGTTGTCTTGGCCTTGCTCCAGCTGTCTTGGGCTTGCTCCAGTTGTCTTTTTCTTTCTCCAGTTGTCTTGGGCTTGCTGCAGTTGCCTTGGGCTTGCTCCATTTGTCTCGGGCTTGCTCCATTTGTCTTGGGCTTGCTCCAGCTGTCTTGCACTTGCTCCAGTTTCCTTGGCCTTTCTCCAGTTGTCTTGGGCTTGCTTCAGTTTTCTTGGCGTTGCTCTAGTTCGTTGGTCTTACTTGAGTTTGTCATAGAGATGACTCCGACAATGTTCTTTCCAGAAATAAAACACCCCTCGGATTATCTGAGCTCTCGATACAGGTTCAGGTCTTGCACTGAACCCATTCGGCAATGGCTGGTCGGTCATGACCGTTCCACCAGAGACAATTCGCCCGTAACAAGCGATCACATTGCTCCGCGTATGTCTAGTGGAAAGAAGCCATTGATGCTTGTTTTTGTCCTGTTTTTTCGTATATACAGAGGATGTTCATTCCCTCTATGAAGTAACCCAGATCAGTTCTTTCCATCCTGTTCATTTTTGGTTCCTCAGCTTGCTGACTTGTCTTAGCTCTGCTCGCTCCTCGCTCTCAGCTCCTGACTCTTCCCTTCGTCACTCTCATTCCTCCGCTCAGACCTCCTCAATCCCACAATCCTTTGCCTAAGCTCTCATTCCTCTCTCTCGTACCATCGCGCCAAGTGACCTTGCTGCAACTCTCTTCCTCTCCAACGACCTGTCTACCTTATCGCTCTACATCTCTTCAAGACTCCTCTTTGGGCATCCTTCGACTAACTCCCTGCCTTTCTCATTACTGACATCATCATATTCATGGCTGAGGAACTACTCAGCTTCTTCCTACTTCTGCCATCCCTTCCGCCGCTCATTCCATTCTTCTAATATGGTATCAGAGCATCAGGTAACACTATCTGGTCCTTTCTGATCTCGTCCTTGCCTCCTCAACTCCGCAACGCCGCAGCCCTCCGCTTCATCAGTGGGTGACATCAGCAGTGTGAGCTCAACTGCCTCTCAATAAGAACTCAACTGCCTCTTTAGTGATCTCTCAACTGACGTGACCAAGCCCCGCGTCCAATTCTATGCCGGTAGCAACGTCCAACGACATTCTAACTTCCAACAGCCGCCAGAAGCTCTTCAGGCGCCTTCCTGCCACCAACTTCTCCAAAGCTTCATGCCGCCTGGAACCTCGTCTTCCTTCAGTGCCTTTGCCAATCTACCATCACATCCACCGCAATTTGCCGTATCAGCATCATCCCCTGCCTTCTCCTCCCCTGTTCTACATCATGTTCTTGAAGGCGCCCTCTCGCACCACTCTTCCTCATTCTCAGTGCAACTGAGCTCCATCCGCTGTTAGGTCATCGGACACCACCATTCTTCTACTCAACGTTCTCCAGAAAACTGGGGAACAAGCCATCACTTTCCTGACATATGTGAACGCCTCTGCTTCTCTTGCTACAGAAGCCTTCTTCTACAGTCAGGACATTGGACACCACCAGTCTTCCTGCCTGTCGGTCTCGGGGCAACTGGGGGCATAAGCCGTCACTCTCCTGACATCAGAAGATGCGCTTACTGTATCTGTCGCATCATTGTTTCATCCTCATTATCATCATCTACCTCTTCCGCCTCAGCTTATTCCTCTTTGTGCCATTGCCTCTTCCTCAAACATCAGCATTTATCTAGAACTCTATCTGAGTCATCCTCCTATTCTGAAGTGCCAGACATCTGCCTCATCAACTTCAAACATCTTCTGCACCCACCTCAGCATCAGCTTCATCACCATCAGTAGCACACGTGGTTCTATCCTTGCGCCCACCTCATCATTATCAAACCATTGCTCTCTCATCATCAGCTTCATCATCTGCTCGATAGAAGGATTTGCCTGGTTGCATTGGCCCCCTTTTTGCGACGACCTGCACCCACGCCGAAACCCCCACAGCGCACGTGGTTTTGCCCCTGCATCTACCTCATCATCATCGAACCGCCGCTCTCTCATTGTCAGCTGTCATCATCTGCTCGGCACAAGTATTCACCCGGTTGTATCGCCCTTTTTGCGATGACCTGCGCTCATGCTAAAACTCCCACAGCACACGTGGTTTTGCCCCTGCGCCCACGTCATCATCATGGAACCGTCGCTCTCTCATTGTCAGCTGTCATCATCTGCTTGGCACAAGGATTTGTCTGGTTGTATTGCCCTTTTTGTGACGACCTGCACCCACGCCGAAACTCCCGCAGCGCACGCGGTTTCATCCCTACGCCCACCCCATCTTCATCAATCTACCGTCTTTCATCATCAGCATCTGCTCGGCACAAGGATCCGCTCGGTCAAACTGCCAATCTTGCGTTGACCTGCACCCATGCCGATTCCTCTCCACAGCACACGTGGATCTGCCCCTGCGCCCACTTCATCATCATCAATCCTTCTCTTGCTGTCATCAGCTTTTATCATTCACTCTGCACAAGGACCTGCCCTGTCGAACCATGAAACTCCTGACAACCTGTTCCCATGCTGATTCCTCTCAGCAGCGCACGTGGCTTGAACCCTGCGCCCAGACATCTGTCATCATTTCTCTTCTCAGCCATCAGCAGTCATTCACATCTGTCACACGGACCTGCACGCGACAGCTGCTACTTACAGCGGGCTGCATCCCTACTAGCAGCAGACGGTCTTGCAATGCGTTGGCCCACACCTTCCCCTTCCCGCACTCTACCTGCCTACAATCAACAAGCGCACCCAGTCTCTCCCCCTTCTCCACCCAGCACCATCATCAGAAGAACACATCTATTGAAGTATGCTGGTGTCTAAACACCAGCCACTGCCCCGAATTCCCACGATCAAACAACATGGCAGCACAAGCCCTCGACTGGACGCACATTCCTGAGCTCGATCAGTTCGGAGAAAACATCCACGACTGGTATGGTGCCATACGAATCAAGACAAGGCAGTCTTTTCTCCGTGGGTATCAACTCTCCTCCTTCCTAGAAGGAGTTTATGACAATCCCGGGTGTCCTCCAAGGGAGTACACAGCAACCCTTCAAGACATCAAAAGATTCCCTTGCCGCACCACCTGAACTGCCTATCACAGGATCGTCGACGAAGTGTCACCTGTCGCAGCTATGTGGCACGCTCTGGTGGCAGCAGCGTGGAATCTAAATCTCTGTAACAAGATTGTCAGATCCCTCCATCGAGTGGTTAATCCCCCCACCAGGCAATGCCACCTGGACACTGATGCCCTATAGGCACTCAGGTGTTCAAACCTTGCCGGACTCAGGGGGGCTGTCAGAAGTATGACTCCGACAAGGTCCTCTCCATAAATAAAACACCCCTCGGATAATCCAAGCTCTCCATAGAGGTTCAGGTCTTGCACTGAACCCCTTCAGCAATGGCTGGTCGGTCAGGACCGTTCCATCACAGTTGAGTCGCCCCTTAAAAGCGATCACATCGCTATGTGTACGGCTAATGGAAAGAAGCCATTGATGCTTGCTTTCGTCCTGTTCTGCCATATATATGGAGGATGTTCATTCCCTCCATCAAGTAACTCAAAACAGTTCTTTCCATCCTATTCGCCTTTGGTTCCACGGCTTACCGCTGTGTCTTCTCTCTGCTCCCTCCTTGCTCATTCTTTGCTCGCCATTCACTCTCAGCTCCTGACTCTTCCCTTTGTCACTCTCATTCCTCCGCTCAGACCTCCTCAACCCATCACCCACAATCCTTCACCTAAGCTCTCACTCCTCTCTCTCCTACCATCTCGCCAACTGACCCCGGTGCAACTCTCTTCCTCACCAAACACCTTTCTACCTCATCACTCTACATCTGTTCAAGAATCCTCTTCACGCATCCTGCGACTAACTAACTGCCTTTCTCATTACTCACATCAGCATACCCATGGCTGAGGAAAAATTCAGCTTCTTCCTACTTCCGCCATCCCTTCCGCCGCTCATTCTGTTCTTCTGACACAGTTGTCTTGTCTTTCTCCAGCTTTCCTACTCGTGGTCCATTTCTCTTGGCATTACTCCAGTTGTCTTGGGCTTGCTCCTGTTGTCTTGGGCTTGCTCCAGTTGTCTTGGGCTTGCTCAAATTGTCCTGGGCTTGCTCCAGTTGTCTTGGACTCGCTCTAGTTGTCTTGGGCGTGCTCCAGTTGTCTTGGGCTTTCTCTAGTTGTCATGGGCTTACTCTCGTTGTCTTGGGTTTGCTCCAGTTCTCTTGGCGTTGCTCCATTTGTCTTGGGCTTGCTCCAGTTGTCTTGGGTTTGCTTCATTTGTCTTGGACTTGCTCCAATTGTCTTGGACTTGCGCCAGTTTTCTTGGCTTGGCTCCAGTTGGCTCGGGCTTGCTCCAGTTGTCTTGGGCTTGCTCTAGTTGTCTTGGGCTTGCTCAAGTTCTCTAGGGCTTGCTCCAATTGTCTCAACCTTGCTGCAGTTGTCTTGGCCTTGCTCCAGTTGTCTTGGCCTTGCTCCACTTTTCTTGGGCTTTCTCCAGTTTTCATGGCCTTGCTCCAGTTGTCTTTGGCTTAATCTAGTTGACTTGGCCTTGCTCCAGTTGTCTTGGGCTTGCTCCAGTTGTCCTGGAATTTCTCCAGTGATCTTGGGCTTGCTGAAGTTGTCTTGGCCTTGCTCCAGTTGTCTTGGGCTTGCTTCGGCTTTCTTGGGCTTGCTCCAGTTGTCTTGAGATTGCTCCATTTGTCTTGGACTAGCTCCAATTGTCTTGGGCTTGCCCTGGTTTTCTTGGCCTTACTCAACTTGTCTTGGCCGTGCTCCAATTTTCTTGCGCTTGCTCCAGTTGTTTTGGCATTGCTCTCATCGTCTTGGGCTTGCTCCAATTGTCTTGGCCTTGCTTTAGTTGTGTTGGGCTTTCTCCAGTTGGCTTGGCCTTGCTCCATTTATCTTGCGCTTGCTCCAGTTGTCTTGGCCTTGCTCCAGTTTTCTTGGGCTTGCTCTTGTTTTCTTGGCTTGCTCCAATTTTATTTAGCTTGCTCCAGTTGTTTGAGGCTTGCTCCAATTTTATTTAGCTTGCTCCAGTTGTTTGAGGCTTGCTCCAGATGTCTTGGGCTTGTTGTAGTTGTCTTGGGCTTGCTCCAGGTGTCCTGGGTCTTGCTCCAGTTGTCTAAGCCTTGCTCCAGCTGACTTGGGCTTTCTCCAGTTGTCTTGGACTTGCTCCAGTTTTCTTGGCCTTGCTCTAGTTGTCTTAGGCTTCCTCTAATTGTCTTGGCCTTGCTCCAGTTTTCTTGGGCTTGCTCTTGTTTTCTTGTCTTGCTCCAATTTTCCTTAGCTTGCTCCAGTTGTCTGAGGCTTGCTCCAGATGTCTTGGGCTTGCTGTAGTTGTCTTGGGCTTGCTTAAGTTGTCCTGGGCTTGCTCCAGTTGTCTAAGCCTTGCTCCAGCTGACTTGGGCTTTCTCCAGTTGTCTTGGACTTGCTCCAGTTTTCTTGGCCTTGCTCTAGTTGTCTTAGGCTTCCTCTAATTGTCTTGGCCTTGCTCCAGTTGTCTTAGGCTTGCTCCAGTTGTCTTAGGCTTGCTTTTGTTGTCTTGGGCCTGTTCCAGTTGTCTTCGGCTTGTGCCAGTTGTCTTGACCTTCCTCTAGTTATCTTGGGCTTGCTCCAGTTGTCTTGTGCTTGCTCCAGTTGTCTTTGGCTTACTCCAATTATCTTCAGCTTGCTCCAGTTGTCTTGGCCTTGCTCCAGTTGTCTTGGGTTTTTTTGAGTTTTCTTGGCTTGAACCACTTGTGTTGAGCTTGCTCCAGTGATCTTGGGTTTGCTCCAGTTGTCGTGGGCTTGCTCCAAATTTCTTGGGCTTGCTCCAGTTGTCTTGGGCTTGCTCCAGTTGTCTTGGGCGTCCTCCAGTTGTCTTGTGCATGCTAAAAACATATTGGGATTGCTCCAGTTTCCTTGGCCTTCCTCTAGTTGTCTTGGCCTTGCTCCTGTTGTCTTGGCTTTTTTCCAGGTCTCTTGGCCTTGCTCCAGTTGTCTAGGGCTTACTCCTGTTGTCTTGGGTTTGCTCCAGTTTTCTTGGCCTTGCTCTAATCATCGTGGGATTCCTACTGTTTTCTTGTGCTTACTCCACTTATCTTGGGCTTGCTCCAGTTTTCTTGGACTTGCTCCAAATTTCTTGGGCATGCTCAAGTTGTCTTGGTCGTGCTCCAATGCTCTTGCACTTACTCCAGTTGTCTTGGAGTTGCTCCAATTATCTTGGGCTTGCTCCAATTCTCTTAGGCTTTCTACAGTAGGCTTGGCCTTGATTCAGTTGTCTTGGGTTTGCTCCTGTTGTCTTGGCCTTGCTCCAGTTGTCCTGGGCTTGCTCCAGTTTATCGGGCTTGCTCCGGTTGTCTTTGGCTTGCTCTTGTTGTCTTGGGCTTGCACCAGTAATCTTGGGATTGCTCCAGTTGTTTTGGGCTTGCTCCAGTTGTCCCGGGCTTGCTTCAGTTGTCTTGGCCTTGCTTACATTGTCTTGGGCTTGCTCGAGTTGTCTTTGGCTTGCTCAGGTTTTTTCGGGGTTGCTTCACTTGTCTTGGCTTTGATCCAGTTGTCTTGGCCTTGCTCCAGTGTTCTTGGGCTTCCTCCAGTTGTCTTGGGCTTGCTCTAGTTGTCTTGGGCTTGCTCAAGTTCTCTTGGGCTTGCTCCAATTGTCTTAACCTTGCTGTAGTTGTCTTGGACTTGCTCTAGTTGTCTTGGCCTTGCTCCACTTTTCTTGGGCTTTCTCCAGTTTTCATGGCCTTGCTCCAGTTGTCTTTGGCTTAATCTAGTTGACTTGGCCTTGCTCCATTTGTCTTGGGCTTGCTCCAGTTGTCCTGGAATTGCTCCAGTGATCTTGGGCTTGCGCAAGTTGTCTTGGCCTTGCTCCAGTTGTCCTGGGCTTGCTTCGGCTTTCTTGGGCTTGCTCCAGTTGTCTTGAGATTGCTCCAGTTGTCTTGGACTAGTTCCAATTGTCTTGGGCTTGCCCCGGTTTTCTTGGCCTTATTCAAGTTGTCTTGGCCGTGCTCCAGTTTTCTTCCGCTTGCTCCAGTTGTTTTGGCATTGCTCTAATCGTCTTGGGCTTGCTCCAATTGTCTTGGCCTTGCTCCAGTTGTGTTGGGCTTTCTCCTGTTGGCTTGGCCTTGCTCCATTTATCTTGCCCTTGCTCCAGTTGTCTTGGCCTTGCTCCAGTTTTCTTGGGCTTGCTCTTGTTTTCTTGTCTTGCTCCAATTTTCCTTAGCTTGCTCCAGTTGTCTGAGGCTTGCTCCAGATGTCTTGGGCTTGCTGTAGTTGTCTTGGGCTTGCTTAAGTTGTCCTGGGCTTGCTCCAGTTGTCTAAGCCTTGCTCCAGCTGACTTGGGCTTTCTCCAGTTGTCTTGGACTTGCTCCAGTTTTCTTGGCCTTGCTCTAGTTGTCTTAGGCTTCCTCTAATTGTCTTGGCCTTGCTCCAGTTGTCTTGGGCTTGCTCCAGTTGTCTTAGCCTTGCTCCAGCTGACTTGGGCTTTCTCCAGTTGTCTTGGACTTGCTCCAGTTTTCTTGGCCTTGCTCTAGTTGTCTTAGGCTTCCTCTAATTGTCTTGGCCTTGCTCCAGTTGTCTTGGGCTTTCTCCAGTTGTCTTAGGCTTGCTTTTGTTGTCTTGGGCCTGTTTCAGTTGTCTTCGGCTTGTGCCAGTTGTCTTGACCTTCCTCCAGTTGTCTTGGGCTTGCTCCAGTTTTCTTGTGCTCGCTCCAGTTGTCTTTGGCTTACTCCAATTATCTTCCGCTTGCTCCAGTTGTCTTGGCCTTGCTCCAGTTGTCTTGGGTTTTTTTTAGTTGTCTTGGCTTGAACCACTTGTGTTGGGCTTGCTCCAGTGATCTTGGCTTTGCTCCAGTTGTCGCGGGCTTGCTCCAAATGTCTTGGGCTTGCGCCAGTTGTCTTGGGCTCGCTCTAGTTGTCTTGGACTTCCTCCAGTTGTCTTGTGCATGCTGAAAACATATTGTGATTGCTCCAGTTTTCTTGGCCTTCCTCTAGTTTTCTTGGCCTTGCTCCTGTTGTCTTGGCCTTTTTCCAGGTCTCTTGGCCTTCCTCCAGTTGTCTAGGGCTTGCTCCTGTTGTCTTGGGTTTGCTCCAGTTGTCTTGGCCTTGCTCTAATCATCTTGGGATTCCTACTTTTTTCTTGTGCTTGCTCCACTTATCTTGGGCTTGCTCCAGTTTTCTTGGACTTGCTCCAATTTTCTTGGGCTTGCTCAAGTTGTCTTGGCCGTGCTCCAGTGCTCTTGCACTTACTCCAGTTGTCTTGGCGTTGCTCCAATTTTCTTTGGCTTGATCCAATTCTCTTAGGCTTTCTCCAGTTGGCTTGGCCTTGATTCAGTTGTCTTGGGTTTGCTCCAGTTGTCTTGGCCTTGCTCCAGTTGTCTTGTGCTTGCTCCAGTTGTCTTGGGCTTGCTCCAGTTTATTGGGCTTGCTCCGGTTGTCTTCGGCTTGCTCTTGTTGTCTTGGGCTTGCACCAGTAATCTTGGGCTTGCTCCAGTTGTTTTGGGCTTGGTCCAGTTGTCCTGGGCTTGCTTCAGTTGTCTTGGCCTTGCTTAAGTTGTCTTGGGCTCGCTCCAGTTGTCTTTGGCCTGCTCGGGTTGTTTTGGCTTTGCTTCAGTTGTCTTGGCTTTGATCCAATTGTCTTGGCCTTGCTCCTGTGTTCTTGGGCTTGCTCCAGTTGTCTTAGCCTTGCTCTAGTTCTTTTGGGCTTACTCCAGATGTCTTGAGCTTTCTCCAGTTGTCTTGGACTTGCTCCAGTTTTTTTGGCCTTTCTCCAGTTTTCTTGGACTTGCTCTAGTTGTCTTGGGCTTGCTCCAGTTGTCATGGAATTGGTCCACTTGTCTAGGGCTGGCTGCATTTGTCTTGGAATTGGTCCAATTGTCTTGGGATTCATCTAATTGTCCTGGCCTTGCTCCAGAGTTTTTTGAATTGCTCAAGTTGTCTTGGGCTTGCTCCTTTCATCCTCGGCTTGCTCATGTTTTCCTGGCCTTTCTCCAGTTTTCTTGGGTTGTTTTCCAGTTGTCTGGGATTGCTCCAGTTTTCTTTGGCTTGCTTCAGTTGTCTTGGACCTGGTCCTGTTGTCTTGGCCTTGCTCCAGATGCTTACACTCTCTCTAGTTGTCTTGGCTGTGCTCTAGTTTTCTTGGCCTTGCTCTAGTTGTCTAGGGCTTGCTCCAGATGTCTTGGCCTTACACCAGTTGACTTGGCCTTGCTCGCGTTGTCTTGGGCGTGCTCCAGCTGTCTTGGGCTTGCCCCACTTGTCTTGGCATTGCTCCAGTTATCTTGGCCTTGCTCCTATTGCATTGGGCTTGCTCCAGTTGTCTTGGCCTTGCTTTAGTTCTGTCGGCCTTGTTCTAGTTTTCTTGGTATTGCTCAAGTTGTTTTGGGTTTGGTCCAGTTGTATTGGGTTTACGCCTGTTTTCTTGGCCTTGTCCTAGTTGACTTGGCCTTGCTTCACTTCTCTTGGCCTTGTTCTAGTTGAATAGGGTTACTCCAGTTGTCTTGGCTTTGCTCGAGTTGTCTTGACATTGCTCCAGTTGTTTTCGCCTTGCTCAAGTTGTCTTGGCCTTGCTCCAGTTGTCTTGGGCTTGCTCCACTTGTCTGTGGCTAGCTCCAGTTTTCTTGGCCTTGCTCTTGTTGTCTTGGGCTTGCTCCAGTTGTCTAGGCCTTGCTCCAGTTGTCTTTAGCTTGCTCCAGTTGTTGTGGGCTTCTCGAGTTGTCTTGGGCTTGCTCCAGTTATCTTGGGTTTGCTCCTGTTCTCTTGGCCTTGCTTCCGCTGTCTTGGCATTTTGCCATTCTTCTTGGCCTTGTTGTAGTTGTCTTGGCCTTGCTTCAGTTGTCTTTGGTTTGCTTCAGTTGTTTTGGGATTTTTCCATTTGTATTGGGCTTCCTCCAGTTTTTTTGGGCTTGCTCCAGTTGTCTCTGCGTTCCTCCAGTTGTATTGGGCTTGTTCCATTTTTCTTGGCCTTGCTCCAATTGTCTTGGGGTTGCTGCAGTTGTCTTTGCCTTGCTCCATTTTTCTTGGCCTTGCTAAAGTTTTCTTCGGCATACTCTTGTTATCTTGGCCTTGCTCCAGTTTTCTTGGCCTTGCTCCATTTGTCTTGAGCTTGCTCCAGTAGTCTTGGCCTTGCTCCCGATGTCTTGTGCTTGCTCCAGTTGTCTTGGGCTTTCTCCGGTTATGTTTGGCTTGCTTGAGTTGTCTTGGCCTTGCTCCAGTTGTCTTCACCTAGCTCCAGTTTTTTTGGGCTTGTTCTAGTTGTATTGGGCTTGCTCCAGTTGTCTTGGGCTTGCTCCAGCTGTCTTGGTGTCGCTCCAGCTGTGTTGGGATTTCTACAGTTGTCTTAGCCTTGTCCCAATTGTATTTGGCTTGCTTCAGTTGTTTTGGCCCCGCTCCAGTTGTCTTGGGCCTTCTGTAGTTGGATTGGCCTTGCTCCAGTTGTCTTTTGCTTGCTCCATATATCTTGGCCATGCTCCAGCTGTCTTGGGCTTGCTCTCATTGCCTTGCGCTTGCTCCATTTTTCTTGGGCTTGCTCTAGGTCTCTTGGTCTAGCCCAAGTTATCTTGGGCTTTCTCCAGTTGTCTTGGGCTTGCTTCAATTGTATTTGTCTTGTTCCAGTTTTCCTGGGGTTCATCTACTTGTCTTGGCCTTGCTCCAGTTGTCTTGCTCTTACTTTAGTTGTTTTTGTCTTGCTCCAGTTCTCTTGGACCAGATCCAGCTGTCTTGGGTTAGATCCAGTTGTCTTGGCCTTGCTCCAGTTGTCTTTGACTTGCTCCAGTTGTTTTGGGCGCTATCTAGTTGTCTTGGCCTTGCTCCAGTTGTCTTGCACTTGCTTCAGTTGTCTTGGCCTTGCTCTAGTTGGGTTGGAGTTGCACCAGTTGTCTTTTGCTTGCTCCAGTTGTCTTAGGCTTGCTCCAGTTGTCTTGGGCTTGCTTAAATTGTCTTGGGCTTTCTCCTGTTGTCTTGGCCTTGCCCCAGTTGTCTTGGCCTTTCCCCAGTTATCTTGCACTTGCTCCAGTTTTCTTGGCCTTGCTCCAGTTGTCTTGGCCGTACTCCATTTGTCTTGGCCTTTCTGCAGTTCTCTCGAGATTTCTCCTGTTGTCATGGTCTTCCTCGAGTTGAC
Organism: Penium margaritaceum; assembly: GCA_023375785.1. Classification (NCBI taxonomy): domain Eukaryota; kingdom Viridiplantae; phylum Streptophyta; class Zygnematophyceae; order Desmidiales; family Peniaceae; genus Penium; species Penium margaritaceum. The sequence goes on along the minus strand of SZWC01010732.1, from coordinate 32,611 downwards.
TTGCGCTTGCTCCAGCTGTATCAGGCTTGCTCTTGTTGTCTAGGATTTTCCCCAGTTGTCTTAGGCTTGTTCCATTTCTCTCTACTTTGCTCTAGTTTTCTTTGCCTTGCTCCAATTTTCTTGCCCTTTCTCCAGTTGTTTTGGGCTTGCTCTTGTTGTGTTAGGCTTGTTTTAGTTGCCTTGGGCTTGCTCCCCTTGTCTTGGCCTCACTCCAGATGTGTAGGGCTTGCTCTAGTAGTATTGGACTTGATCAGCTTATCCTGGCATTGCTGTAATTGTCTTGGGCTTGCTCTAGTTTTCTTGGCCTTGCTTGTTACAGTTGTCTTAACCTTGCTCCAGTTGTCTTGGGCTTGCTTCAGTTGTATTGGCTGTGCTACAATTATCTTGGCCTTGCCCTGTTTCCTTGGGCTTGGTCCACTTGTCATAAACTTGCTCCAGTTTTCTTGGCCTTGCTCGAGTTGTCTAGGGCTTGCTCCAATTATCAGAGGTTTGCCCCTGTTGTCTTGGCCTTACTCTAGTTTTCCTGGGCTTGCTCCAGTTGTCTTGACCTTTCTCTTGATGTCTTGGGCTTGCTCCAGTTGTCTTGGGCTGCTCTAGTTGTCTTGGGCTTCCTTCAGTTGTATTGGGCTTGTTCCACTTGTCTTGGCCTTGCTCTAGTTGTATTGGGCTTTCTCCAGCTGACTTGGCCTTGCTCCAGTTGTCTTGGCCTTGATCCACTTGTCTTGGGCTTGCTCGAGTTGTCTTGGCCTTGATCTAGTTGTCTCGGGCACAATCCAATTGTCTTGGGATTGTACCAGTTGTCTTGGGCTTGCTCCAGTTGTCTTAGCCTTGCTCTAGTTGTCTTGGGTGTGCTTCAGTTGTCTTGGGTTTGCTCTAGTTGTCTTGGCCTCACTCCATTCATCTTGGCATTGCTCTAGTTGTCTTGGCCTTGTTCCGGTTTTCTTTGGCTTTCTCCAAATTTCCTAGGCTTTCTCCAGTTGTCCTTGGACTGCTCCTGTTGTCTTCACCTTGCTCTAGTTATCTTGGCCTTGCTCAGCTAGCTTATCTTGGGGTAGATCCAGTTGTCTCGGGCTTGCTCCTGTTGTCTTGGGCTTGCTCCAGCAGTCTTGCGCTTGCTCAAGTTGTCTTGGCCTCAGTCCAAATTTTCTGGGCTTGCTCAAGTTGTCTTGGCCTTGCTCTAGTTGTCTTGGGCTTGCTCCAGTTATCTAGGCCTTGCTCCAGTTGTCTTTTCCTTCCTTGAGTTGTCTTTGCCTTGCTCCAGTTGTCTTGGCCTTGCTTCAGTTGTCTTGGGCTTGCTCTAGTTTTCTTGGACTTACTTCAGTTGTCTAGGGCTTGCTCTAGTTGTCTTGGGCTTGCTCTAGTTGTCTTTGCCTTCCTCAAGTTGTCTTTGGCTTGCTTCAGTTGTATTGTCCTTGCTACAGTTGTCTCAGGATTGCTCAATTTCTCTTGGGCTTGCTCCTGTTGTCTTGGCCTTGCTTCATTTGTCATGGGCTAGCTCCAGTTGTCTTTGTCTTGCTCCAGTTGTATTGGGCTTGATCTAGTTGACTTGGCCTTGCTCCCATTTTCTTGGCCATGATCCAGTTGTCTCGTGCTTACTCTTGTTGTCTAGGACTTGCTCGAGTTGTCTTGGCCTTGCTCTAGTTGTTGTGGGCTTGTTCCAGTTGTTATGGGCTTGCTCCAATTGTGTTGGCCCTGCTCTTGTTGTTGTGGCCATGCTCCAGTTGTCTTGGGCATACTCTAGTCGTATTGGGCTTGCTCCCACTGTCTTGAGCTTGTTCCAGTGGTCTTTGGCGTGCTCCTATTGTCATGGGCTTGATCCAGTTGTCTTGGGCTTGCTCCAGTTGTCTTGGCCTTGCTCAATTTGTCTTGGCCTTGATCCTGTATTCTTGGCCTTCCTCCAGTTTTCTTGGGCTTGTTTCAGCTGTCTCGAGCTTGCTCCAGTTGTCTTGGGCTTGCTCCAATTTTCTTGGGCATGCTCTAGTTGTCTTATGCTTGTCAAATTTGTCTTTGGCTTGCTCCAGTTGTCGTGGGCTTTCTCCAGTTTTCTTGGGCTTGCTCCAGTTGTCTTTGGCTTGCTCCTGTTGTCTTGAGCTTGCCCCAGTTATCTTGGGCTTGCTCCAGTTTTCTTGGCCTTGCTATAGTTGTATTTGTCTTTCTCCAGTTCTCTTGATCTTGCTCCAGTTGTCTTCACCTTGCTCCAGTTGTCTTCAGCTTGCTCCAGTTGTCTTGGCCTTGCTTCAGCTTTCAAGCGCTTGCTCCAGATGTAGTTGGCTTGCTCCAGTCTTCTTGGCCTTGCTCCAGTTGTCTTGGGCTTGCTCAAGTTCTCTTGGGATTTTCCCAGTTGCCATAGCCTTGCTCAAGTTATCTTGGCCTTAGTCCCGTTGGCTTGGGCTTGCTCACGTTTTCTTGGGCTTGCTCCAGTTGTCTTGAGCTTGCTCCATTTGTCTTGGCCTTGCTTCAGTTGTATTGGCCTTGCTCCAGATGTTTTGGGTTTACTCCAGATGTCTTATGCTTGTTTCAATTGTTCTTGGCTTGCTCCAGTTGTCGTGGGCCTTGCTCCAGTTGTCTTTGTCTTGCTCCAGGTGTCTAGGCCTTTCTCCAGTTGTGTTAAGCTTGCTTCAGTTGTCTTGGCCTTGCTCAAGCTGTCTTTGGCTTGTTCCAGTTTCCTTGGCCTTCCTCCAGTTTTCTTGGGCTTGTTCCAGTTTTCTTCACCTTGCTGCAGTTGTCTTGGGCTTGCTCCTGTTGTCTTGGTCTTGCTGCTATTATCTTGGCCTTTCTCTTGTTTTCGGGCCAAGTCAAGTTGTCTTGGGCTTGCTCCAGTTGTATTTTTCTTGCTCTAGTTGTCTTGGCATTGCTCCAGTTGTCTTGGCCTTGCTCTAGTGGTCTTGGCCTTGCTCTAGTTGTCTTGGTATCCCTCTAGTTTTCTTGGTCTTGCTCCAGTTGTTTTGGATTTGGTCCAGCTTTCTTGGGATTTCTCCAGTTGTCTTGGGCTTGCTCCAGTTGTCTGGGAATTGCTCCAGTTGTCTTGGCACTACTCCCTTTGTCTTAGTCTTGCTCCAGTTGTCTTGGGATTGCACTAGTTGTCTGGGCCTTAATCCATCTGTCTTTGGATTACTCCAGTTTTCATGCCCTTGCTCTAGTTTTCTTGGACTTGCTCCAGTTTTCTTGGCCTTTCTCCAGTTCTCTTCAACTTGCTCCAGTTGTCTTTGAATTGATCCAGGTTTCTTGGCCTTGCTCTAGTTGTCTCTGCCTTGCTCTAGTTGCTGTGTGCTTTCTCCTGTTGTCTTGGGCATGCTCTATTTGTCTTGGGCTTGCTCCAGTTGTCTCGGCCCCACTCCAGTTTTCTTGGGCATGCTCCTGTTGTTCAGGCCCTGATCCAGCTGTCTTGGGATTGCTCCAGTTGTCTAGGGCTTGCTCCAGTTTTCTTCTCCTTTCTGCACTTGTCTTTGGCTTGCCCCAGTTGTCTTGTGCTTGCTTCAGTTGTCTTGGCCTTGCTCCAGTTTTCATGGCCTTCTTCCAGTTGTTTTGGCCTACACCCAGTTGTCTTGGCCTGGCTCCAGTTGTCTTGGGCTTGTTCCAGTTGTCTTGGCCTTGCTCCAATTGTCTTGGTCTTGTTTCATTTATCTTGCCTTTGCTCCAGTTGACTTGGCCTTGCCTCACTTGTCTTGGTCTTGATCCAGTTGTATTGGGCTTTCTCCAGTTGTCTTGGCCTTCCCCAAGTTATCTTGGGCTTGCTCCAGTTTTCTTGTGCTTGCTCTAGTTGTCTTGGCCTTGCTCCAGTTATCTTGGGCTTGCTTCAGTTAATGTGCCCTTTCTTTAGTTTTCGTGGCCTTCTTCCAGGTGTCTTAGGCTTTCTCCAATTGTTTTGGACATACTCCAGTTGTCTTGGCCTTGCTTAAGTTTTCTGGGTATTGACCCAGTTGTCTTGGCATTGCTCTAGTTGTCATGGCCTTGCTCTAGTTGTCTTGGGCTTGTTCCAGTCATCTTGGCGTTGCTCTAGTTGTCTTGGCCTTGCTCTAGTTGTCTTTGGCTTGGTCCTGATTTCCTGTGGATTTTCCAGTTCTCTTGGGCTTGCTTCCGTTGTCTTGGCCTTGCTTCAGTTGTCTTGGCATTGCTCCAGTCTTCTTGGGCTTTCTCCATTTTTCTTGTGATTTCTCCTGTTGTGTTGGGCTTGCTCCAGATGTCTTGTAATTTCTCCAGTTGTATTGGGCTTGCTCCTGTTGTCTTGGCCTTGCTTTATTTGTCTTGACCTAGCTCCAGTTGTCTTGGGTTTGCTTCAGCTTTCTCGTGCTTTCTCCTGTTGTCTTGGGCTTTCTCTAGTTTTCTTGGCCTTGCTCCAGTTGTCTCGGCCATGCTCCAGTTTTCAGGGGCGTGCTTTAGTTGCCTTGGGCTTGCTCCAGATGTCTTGTTCTTGCTCCAATTGTCTCGGGCTTACTACAGTTGTCTTGCGATTGCTTTAGTTGTTTTGGACTTGCTCCAGTCATCTTGGCCTTGCTCCACTTTTCTTTGGATTGCTCCAGTTATCTTGGCCTTGCTCCAGTTGTCTTGGCCTTGACCCAGTTTTCTTGACCTTGCTCCCGTTGTCTTGGGCTTGCTCCAGATTCCTTGGCCTTGCTCTAGTTTTCTTAGGCTTTCTCAAGTTGTCTTGGACTTGCTCTAGCCATCTTCGCCTTGCTCCAGTTGCCTTGGGCTTGTTCAATTCATGTTGCCGTTGCTCCATTTGTCTTGGCCTTGCTTCAATTATCTTGGGAATGCTCCAGTTTTCTTGGCCTTGCTCAAGTTTTCTTGGCCTTGCTCCAGTTCTCTTAGGCTTGCTCCAGTTTTCTTCACCTTGCTTCATGTGTCTTGGCCTTGCTCCAGTTGTCTTGGGCTTGCTCCAGTCATCTTGGGCTTGTTCCTCTTGTCTTGGGCTTGTTCCAGTTGTCTTGGGCACCCTTATGATGTCTTGGGCTTGTTCTTGTTGCTAGGACTTACTCCAGTTGTCTTGGCCTTGCTCCAGTTGTCTTTGCCTTGCTCCAGTTGACTTGGCCTTGCTCCAGTTGTCGTGGGCTTGCTCCACTTGTTTTGGGCTTGACCCAGTTGCCTTGGCCTCGCTCCACTCGTCTTGGGCTTGCTTTAGATATCTTGGACTTGCTCTAGTTGTCTTGGGCGTGGCTCCAGTTGTCTTGGGCTTAACAAAGTTTTCTTGGGCTTGATCCAGTTGTCTTGGCTTTGCTCTAGTTGACTTTCACTTGATGCAGTTTTCTTGGCCTTGCTGCAGTTTTCTTGGGCTTGCTCCAATTGTCTTGGCATTCCTCCAGTTATCTTGTGCTTGCTCCAGTTGTCTTGGGCTTCCTCCAGTTGTCTTAGCCTTGCTCCTGTTGTCTTGCGCTTCCTCCAGTTGTCATGACCTTGCTCCATTTGTCTTGGGCTTTCTCCAGTTGTCGCGGCCTTACTCCAGGTCTCTTGGGCTTGCTCAAGCTGTCTTGGGCTTTCTCCAATTTTCTTGGACTTGCTCCAGTTGTCTTGGCCTTGCTGCAGTTATCTTGACCTTGCTCCAGTTGTCTTGGGTCGACCCAGTTGCCTTAGGCTTGCTCCAGGTGCCTTGGCCTTGCTCCATTTGTCTTGGGCTTGCTCCAATTGTCTTGCGCTTGCTCCTCTTGTCCTGGATTTGCTCCAGTTTTCTTGAGATTGCTTCACTTGTCTTTGACTTGCTCGAGTTGTCTTTGGCTTGCTCAAGTTGTCTTTTGCTTGTTCCAGTTGTCTTGGGCATACTCCATTTGTCTTGGGCGTGCTACTGTTGTCACGGGCATGCTGCAGTTGTCTTGGACTTACTCCCGTTCTCTTCGGCCTTGCTCCATTAGTCTTGACCTTGCTTCAGGTGTTTTGGCCTTGCTAAAATTGTTTCGGGCTTGCTTCAGTTGTCTTGGACTTGCTCCAGTTTTCTTAGGATTGCTCCAGTTTCCTTGGGCTTGTACCAGTTGTCTTGGCCTTGCTCAAGTTTTCTGGGGCTTGCTCCAGTTATCTTTGCCTTTCTTCAGTTGTCTTTGGCTTGCTTCAGTTGTCCTGGGTTTGCTCAAGTTGGCGTGGCCTTGCTCTAGTTGTCTTAAGCTTGCTTCAGTTGTCTTTGTCTTGCTCCAGTTGTATGGGCTTGCTGAAGTTGTCTTGGCCTTGCTTCAGTTCTCTTGGGCATGCTCCTGTTGTCTTGGATTTCCTCTAGCTATCATGGGTGTGATCTAGCTGTCTTGGCCTTGATCCAGTTGTCTTGGCCTTGCTCCAAGTTTCTTGGCCTTACTCCAGTTGGCTTGGGCTTGCTCCAGTTGTCTTGGGCTTGTTTCAGTTTTTTTGGCCTTGCTCCAGTTGTCTTAGGCTTGCTCCAGGTTTCTTGGCCTTGCTCCATTTTTCTTGGCTTTTCTGCAGTTCTTTTGGACTTGCTCCATTTTTCTTGGCCTTGCTTTAGCTGTCTTGGCCTTGCTCCAATTGTCTTGAGCTCTCTCCAGTTGTTTTGGGCTTGCTCCAGTTGTCTTGGGCTTGCTCCAGTTTTCTTAGCCATGCTCCAGTTGTCTTGGCCTTCTCCCAGTTGTCTTGGGCTTTCTCCATTCATCTTTGTCTTGTTCCTCTTTTCTTGGGCTTGTTACATTCGTCTTGGGCATGCTCCTATTGTCTTGGGTTTGCTTCTGTTGCTAGGGCTTCCTCCAGTTGTCTTGGCCTTGCTCCTGTTGTCTTTTCCTTGTTCCAGTTGTCTTGGCCTTGCTCCATTTGTCTTGGGCTTGCTCAAGTTGTCTTGGGCTTGATCCAGTTGTCTTCGCCTTGCTTCACTTTTCTTGGTCTTGCTTTAGATGTCTTGGGTTGCTCTTGTTATCTTGGCCTTGCTTCAATCGTTTTGGCCTTGCTCCAGTTGTCTTGGCCTTCCTCCAACTGTCTTGGGCTTGCTTTGGTTTGTTTGGCGTTGCTCCAGTTTTCTTGGGCTTGCACCAGTTGGCTTGGCCTTGCTCCAGTTGTTTTGGGCTAGCTCCAGTCGTTTTTGCCTTGCTCAAGTTGTCTTGGTCTTGCTTCAGTTGGCTTGGCCTTGCACCAGTTGTCTTGGCCTTCCTCCAGTTTTCTCAGGCTTGCTCCAGTTGTCTTGGACTTTCTCCATTTTTCATGGCCTTGCTCTAGTTGTCTTTGCCTTGCTCCACTTGTCTTTTGCTTTCTCTAGTTGTCTTGGCCACGCTCTATTTTTCCTGGCCTTTCCCATGTTGTGTTGGGCTTGCTTTAGTTGTCTTGGCCTTCCTCCAAATGTCTTGGGCTTGCTCCAGTTGTCTTTGTCATACTCCAGTTTTATTGGACTTTCTCCAGTTGTCTTGGCCTTTCTCCAGTTGTATTGGCCTTGCTTCAATCGTCTTGGCCTTGATCCAGTTGTCCTGGCCTTACTCCATTTGTTTTGGTCTGGCTCCAGTTGTCTTGGCCTTGTTCCAGTTATCCTATGCTTGCTTCATTTTTTTAGTGCTTGCTCGAGTTGTCTTGGCCTTGCTCCATTTGTTTTGGGCTTGCTCCAGTTTTCTCGTCGTTGCTTCAGTTGTCTTGGCCTTGCTCCAGTTTCCTTGGGCTTGCTCCAGATTTCTTGGACTTGCTCCACTTGTCTTTGGGTTTCTCCAGTTGTCTTTGCCTTGCCCCAGTTGTCTTGGGCTAGCTCCAGTTGTCTTGTCCTTCCTCCAGTGGTCTTGGGCTTGCTCAAGTTGTCTCCTGCTTGCACCAGTTGTCTTTGCCATGCTCCAATTTTTTTTTGGCCACCTACAGTTTTCTTGGGCTTGTTCCAGCTGTCTTGGGCTTGCTCCAGTTGTTGTTTGATCGGGCCAGTTGTCCTGGGCTTGCTCCAGTTGACTTGGACTAGCTCCAATTTACTTGGGCTTGCTCCAGTTGTTTTGGGCTTGCTTCAGTAATCTTCCACTTTCTCCAATTGTCATGTGGGTGTGTGCCAGCTGTCTTTGGTTTGCTCCAGTTGTCTTGTGTTTTCTCTAGTTATCTTGGCCTTGCTCCAGTTGTCTTGCCCTTGCCCCAGGTATCTTGGGCTTGTTCCAATTGTCGTGGTCTTCCTTTAGTTGTCTTGGGCTTTCTCTAGTTGTGTTGGCCTTGCTCCAGTTGTCTTGGGATTTCTCAAGTAGTTTTTGGCTTGCTCCAGTTGCGTTGGGCTTGCTCAGTTGCCTTGAACTTTCTCCAGTTGCCTTGGACTTGCTCCAGTAGTCTTGAACGTGCTTCAGTTTTCTTGGCCTTGCTGTAGTTGTCTTGGCCTTGCTGTAGTTTTCTTGGGCTTGCTTCAGTTGTCTTGGCCTAGCTCGAGTTGCCTTGGACTTACTCCAGTTGTCTTGGGCTTGTTCCAGATATCTAGGGCTTGCTCGAGTTTTCTTCCACTCGCTCCAGTTGTCTTGGGCTTGCTCCAGCTGTCTTGGCCTTGCTCCAGAGTCTTGGGTTCGCTCCAGTTGTCTTGGGCTAGCTCCAGCTGTCTTGGGCTTGCTCCAGTTGTTTTGAGCTTGCTCCCATTTTCTTGGGCTTGCTTTAGTTGGCTATGGATTTCCCCAGTTTTCTTTGTCTTGCTCAAGATATCCTACTCTTGTACCAGTTTTCTTGGGCTTGCTCCAGTTTTCTTGGCCTTGATCCAGTTGTCTTGGCTGTTCTCCGGTTCTCTTGCGTTTGGTCCAGTTTCCTTGGGCTTGCTCCAGTTATCTTGGGCTTTCTCCAATTGTTTTTGCCTTGCTCCAGTTCACTTGGGCTCTCTCCAGTTGTCTTGGGGGTGCTCCAGTTGTCTTGGGCTTGCTCTAGTTGTCTCGGGCTTGCACCAGTTGTCTTGGGCTTGCTCTTGTCGTCTTGGGCTTGCTTCAATTTTCTTGTGCTTGCTCCAGTTGTCTTGAGCTTCCTCCAGTTGTCTAGGACTTGCTCCAGATGTCTTCGGCTTGCTCCATTTGTCCTGAGCTTGCTCCACTCGTATTGGCCTTTCTCCAATTGTCTTGGACGTGCTCCAATTGTCTTGTCCTCGCTCCACTGATCTTGGCCTTGCCCCAGCTGTCTTGGCGGCTTACTTCAGTTAACTTGCGCTTGCTCCAGTTGTCATGGGCTTGGTCCAGTTTTCTTGGGATTGCTTCAGTTGTCTTGAACATGCTTCAGTTGTCTTGGCCTTGCTCCAATTTTCTTGGCCTTGCTCCAGTTGTCTTGGCCTTGATCCAGTTGACTTCAGCTTGCTCCATTTTTCTTGGGCTTGCTCCATTTTTCCTGGGCTTGCTTAAGTTGTCTTGGGATTGATCCACCTGTCTTGGGCTTGCTCCAGTTATCTTTGAATTTCTCCAATTGTTTTGGGCCTACTCCACTTGTCTTTGGCTTGCTCCGGTTTTCATGGCCATGCTCTAGTTTTCTTGCGCTTCCTCCAGTTGTCTTGAGCTTGCTCAAGTTGTCTTGGGTTTGCTCCAGTTGTCTTGGACTTGCTCCAGTTGTCTTGGCCTTTCTCCAGTTGTCCTAGCCTTGCTCCAGTTTTCTTGGGCTGGCCCAAGTTGCCTTGGACTTGTCTCAGTTGTCTTGGCCTTGCTCCAGTTGTCTTTAGTTTGCTCCAGTTGTCTTCAGTTTGCTCAAGTTGTCTTGGAATTGCTCCAGTTATCTTGGGCATGCTCCACTTGTCTTGGGCTTGTTCCAGTTGTCATGGGCATGCTCCAGTTGTCTTGGCCTTAGTACAGTTTTTCTGGCCTTGCTCTCACAGTCTTGGCCTCGCTTCAGCTTTTTTGGCCTTGCTTCAGTTTCTTGGGCTAGCTCCAGTTGTCTTGGCCTCACTCCACTTGTCTTAGGCTTGCTCTAGTTGTCTTGGCCTTGCTCAAGTTGACTTTTGCTTGCTTTTATTGTCTTGGCCTTGCTCCAGTTGTCTTGGCATTTCTCCAGTTGTCTTGTCCTTGCTCCAGATTTCTTGGCCTTGCTCTAGTTGTCTTGGGCTTGCCCCAGTTGTCTTGGGCTTTCTCTAGTTGTCTTGGCCTTGCTCAAATTGTCCTGGGCTTGCTCCTGTTGTCTTGGAATTGCTCCATTTTTCTTGGGATTGCTCCAGTTGTCTTGGGCTTGTTCCAGTTGTCTTGGCCTTGCTCAAGTTTTCTAGGGCCTGCTTCAGTTTTCTTGGCCTTGCTCCAGTTGTCTTGGGCTTGCTCCAGTTGTCCTGGGCACGCTCCAGTTGGCTTGGCCTTGCTCCGGTTGTCTTAAGCTTGCTCCAAATGTCTTCAGGTTGCTTTGGTTGTCTCGGCTAGCTGAAGTTGTCTTCGCCTTGCTCTAGTTTTCTTGAGCATGCTCTTGTTGTCTTGGGCTGGCTTCAATTATCACGGCCATGCTCCAGTTCTCTTGGCCTTGCTCCAGTTTTCCTGGCCTTGCTCTAGTTGTCTTGGCCTTGCTCCAGTTGGCTTGGGCTTGTGCCAGTTTTCTTCGGCTTGTTCTAGTTTCTTTTACCTTCATCCACTTTTTCATGGTCTTGCTTAAGTTATCTTGGCTTCACTCCAGTTCCCTTGGGCTTGCACCAGTTGTATTGGCCTTGCTCCAGATGTCTTGGGCTTGCTCCAATTTTCTTTGCCTTGCTGTAGTTTTTTTGGCCTTGCTCCAGTTGTCTTGGGCTTGCTCCAGTTGTCTTGGCATTGCTTCAGTTTTCTTGGCATTGCTCCAGTTGTCTTGGTCTTGCTCCAGTTCTTTTGGGCTAGCTCCAGTTTTCTTTGGCTTGCACCAGTCGTCTTGGCCTCGCTCCACTTGTCTTGGCCTTGCTCCATTTTTCCTGGGCTTGCGCTAGTTGTCTTGGTCTTGCTCCCGTTGTCTTGGACTTTCTGTAGTTGTCTTTGGCTTGCTCCATTTGTCTTGGGCTTTCTGGGTTTCTTGTTCCTGGTCCAGTTGTTTTTGCTTTCCTCGAGTTGTCTTGGAATTGCTGTAGTTGTCTTGTGCTTGCACCAGTTTTCTTGGGCTTGCTCCAGTTGCCTTGGCCTTTCTTCCGTTAACTTGGGCTTTCCGAAGTTGTCTTAGCCTTCCTCCAGCTGTCTTGGCCTTGCTCCAGTTGTCTAGGCCTTGCTCCATTTGTCTTGAGCTTGCTCCATTCTTCTTGGGCTTGCTCCAGATGTCGTGGGCTTGCTTCAGTTGTCTTGGGCTTGATCCACTTGTCTTGTGCTCGCTCCAATTGTCTTTGACTTGCTCCAGTTGTCTTGAACCTGCTGGACTTGTCTTTGTCTTGCTCCAGTTGTCTTGTCCATGCTCTAGTTGTTTTGGGCTTGATCCAGTTGTCTTGGGCTTGCTCAGGTGGTCTTGGGTTTGCTCCAGTTGTCTTGGACTTGCTCCAGTTGTCTTGGCCTTTCTTCAGTTGTCTTGGCCTTACTCCAGTTGTCTTGGACTGGCCCCAGTTTCCTTAGGCTTGCTTCAGCTGCCTTGGCCTTGCTCCAGTTTTCTTGGCCTTGCTCCAGTTTTCGTGGGCTTGCTTCAGTTGTCTTGGCCTTGCTCAAGTTGTTTTGAGCTAGCTCCAGTTGTCTTTTAGTTGCTCGAGTTGTCTTTGGCTTGCTCAAGTTGTCTTTGGCTTTCTCCAGTTATCTTGGGCATTCTCCAGTTGTCTTGTGCGTACTCCAGTTGTCATGGGCATGCTCCAGTTGTCTTGGCCTTACTCCAATTGTCTTGGCCTTGCTCCAGTAGTCTTGGCCTTACTCCAGCCATTTTGGCCTTGATTTAGTGTTATTGGGCTTGCTCCAGTTGCCTTGGCCTCACTCCACTTGCCTTGCGCTTGCTCTAGTTGTCTTGGCCTTGCTCAAGTTGTCTTGGGCTTGCTCCAATTGTCTTGGCATTGCTCCAGTTGTCTTGGCATTGCTCCAGTTTTTTTTTCCTTGCTCCAGTTGTCTTGGCCTTGCTTCATTTGTCTTTGCCTTGCTCCAGTTGTCTTGGTCTTTCTCTTGTTGACTTGGGCTTGCTTTTGTTTTCTTGGGATTGCTCTAGTTGTCTTGGGATCGATCCAGTTATCTTGGCCTTTCTCAAGTTCTCTGGGGCTTGCTCCAGTTATCTTGGCCTTGCTTCAGTTGTCTTTGCCTTGCTCAAATTGTCCTGGGCTTGCTCCAGTTGGCCTCGCCTTGCTCCAGTTTTCTTAATCTTGCTCACCTTGTCTGGGCTTGCTGAAGTTGTCTTCGGCTTGCTCCACTTGTCTGGGCTTGCTGAAATTGTCTTGGCCTTTCCGGTTGTCTTGGCCTTGCTCCAGTTGTTATGGTCGTTATCCAGTTGTCTTGGCCTTGCTCCAGTTGTCTTGGCCTTGCTCCAGTTGTCTTGTCCTTGCTTTCATTGGCTTGGGCTTGCTTGAGTTGTCTTTGGGTTGCTCCAGTTTTTATGGCCTTTCTCCAGTTTTCTTGGCCTTGCTCCAGTTTTCTTGGCCTAGCTCCAGTTCTCTTGGGCTTGCTCTAGTTGTCTTCGCCTTGCTCCAGTTATCTCAAGCTTGTTCCAGTTGTCTTTGAGTTGCTTGAGTTGTCTTCGGCTTGGTCAAGTTTTCTTGGGCTTGCTCCAGTTGTCTTTGGCATGCTCCAGTTGTCTTGGGCGTGCTCCAGATTTGATGGGCATGCTCCATTTTTCTTGGCCTTACTGCAGTTGTCTTGGCCTTGCTCCAGTCGTCTTGGCCTTGCACCAGCTGTTTTTCCCCTGGCAGTTTTCTTGGGCTTGTTCCAGTTGTCTTTGCCTCACTCCACTTGTCGTGCACTTGCTGTAGTTATCTTGGCCTTGCTCAAGTTGTCTTGGCCTTGCTAAACTTGTCAGGGGCATGCTCCAGTTGTCTTGGGCTTGTTCAAGTTTTCTTGGCCTTGCTCAAGTTTTCTGGGGCTTGTTCCAATTAACTTGGTCTAGCTTCAGTTGTCTTTGGCCTGTTCCAGTTGTACTGAGATTGCTTCATTTGTCTTGGCCTTGCTCCAGTTGTATTTAGCTTGATCAAATTCTCATCGTCTTGCTCCAGTACTCAGGGCTTGCTGAAGTTTTCTTGACCTTTCCAGTTGTCTTCGGATTGCTCCGGTTGTCTTGGGCTTTCTCTGATTGTCATGGGTGTGATCCAGTTGCCCTGGCCTTGCTCCAGTTGTCTTGGCCTTGCTCCAGTTGACTCCGCCTTGCTCCAGTTGGCTTGGGCTTGCTCCAGTTGTCTTGGGCTTGCTCCAGTTTTTATGGCCTTGCTCCAATTTTCTTGGGCTTGCTCCAGTTTTCTTTTCCTTGCTCCAGTTTTCTTGGCCTTGCTCCAGTTCTCTTGGGCTTGCTCCAGTTGTATTGGCCTTTCTCCTGTTGTCTTGAGCTTGCTCCAGTTGTTTTGGGCTAGCTCCAGTTGTCTTGGGCTTGCTCCAGTTTTCATAGCCTTGCTCCATTTGTTTTGACCTTGCTCCAGTATGTCTTGGGCTTGCTCCAGTTGACTTAGCCTTGCTCCAGTTGTCTTGGCCTTGCTCCAGTTGTCTTGGGCTTGCTCCAGTTGTCTTGGGCTTGCTCCAGTTGTCTTGGCTTTGCACTACTTGTCTTGGGCTTGCTTTCGATGTCTTGGGCTTGCTCCAGTTGTCTTTGCCTTGCTTCAATCGTCTTGGCCTTGCTCCAATTTTCTTGGCTTTGCTCCAGTTTTCTTGGCCTTACCCCAGTTTTCTTGGCCTTGATCTAGTTGTATTATGCTTGCTCATGTTGTCTTGGCCTGGCTCCAGTTGTCTTGGGCTTGCTCCAGTTGTCTTGGCATTGCTCCAGTTGTCTAGTGCTTGCTTTAGTTCTATTGGGCTTGCTCCAGTTGACTTAGCCTTGCTGCTGTTGTCTTGCGCTTCCTCCATTTGTCTTGACCTTGCTCCATTTGTCTTGGGCTCTCTCCAGGTGTCTCGGCCTTACTCCAGGTCTCTTGGGCTTGCTCCTGTTGTCTTGGGCTTGCTCCAGTTTTCATGGCCTTGCTGCAGTTGTCTTGACCTTGCTCCATTTCTCTTGGGCTTGCTCCAGTTGTCTTTGAATTGCTCTAATTTTCTTGGCCTTGCTCCAGGTCTCTTGGCCTTGCTCCAATAGTCTTGTGCTTTCTCGAGAAGTCTTGGCCTTTCTCTAGTTGTTTTGGGCTTGCTCCAGTTGTCTTGGACTTGCTCCAGATGTATTGGGCTTGCTCCTGTTGTCTTGTACTTTCTCCAGTTGTCTTGGCCTTGCTCCAGTTGTCTTTGGCTTCAACTTGTTATCTTGGAGTTGCTCCAGTTGTCTTCGGCTTGCTCCAGTTGTCTCGGGTTTGCTCCAGTTTTCTTGGACTTGCTCCACTTGTCTTGAGTTGCTCCAGCTGTCTTGGCCTTTCTATAGTTGTCTTGGGCTTTCTCAAGTTGTCTTAGCCTTGCTCCATCTGTCTTGGGCTTGCTCAAGTTGACTTGGGCTTGCTCCAGTTGTCTTGGGCATGCTCCAGTTGTCTTGGGCGTGCTCCAGTTGCCATAGGCATGCTCCAGTTGTCTTGGCCTTACTCCAGTTCTCTTGGCCTTGCTCCTGTATTCTTGGCTTCCCTCTTGCTGTTTTGGCCTTGCTTTAGCTTTCTTGGGCTTGCTCGAGTTGTCTTGGCATCACTCAACTTGTGTTACACTTGCTCTAGTTGTCTTGGCCTTGCTCAAGTTGTCTTGGGCTTGCTCCAATTGTCTTGGCCTAGCTCCAGTTGTCTTTGAATCGCTCTAGTTGTCTTGTCCTTTCTCCAATTGTCTTGGCCTTGCTCCAGTTGTCTTGGCCTTGCCCCAGTTGTCCGGGGAATGCTCCAGTTGCCTTGGCCTTGATCCAATTTTCTTGGGCTTGCTTCAGTTGTATGTGACTTGCTCCAGTTTTCTTGGGATTGCTCCAGTTGTCTTGGGCTTGTTCCAGTTATCTTGGCCTTGCTTCAGATTTCTTTGGCTTGCTCCAGTTTTCCCGGGCTTGCTCCAGTTGGCTTGGCCTTTCTCCAGTGTTCTTAAGCTTGCTCCAGTTGTCTTTGGCCTGCTCCCGTTGTCTGGGCTTGCTGAAGTTTTCTTGGCCTTGTTCCAGTTGTCTTGGGCATTCTCGGGTTGTCTTGGGTTTGGTCCAGTTTTCCTGGGCTTGCTCCAGTTGTCTTGGCCTTGCTCCTGTTTTGTTGGCCTTGCTCTAGTTGTCTTGGCCTTGCTCCAATTGGCTTGGTCTTGCTTTACTTGTCTTGGGCTTGCTCCAGTTTTATTGGCCTCGATCTTGTTGTATTGATCTTGCTCCATATTCTTGGCCTTGCTCCAGTTTTCTAAGCCTTGCTCCAGTTCTCTTGGGCTTGCTCCAGTTTTCTTTGCATTGCTCCAGTGTTTTTGGCCTTGCACCAGTTGTCTTGAGCTTGCTCCAGTTTTTCTGGGCCAGCTCCTGTTGTCTTGGGCTTGCTCCTGTTTTCTTGGCCTTGCTCCAGTTATCTTGGCCTTGCTCCAGTTGTCTTGGGCTTGCTCCAGTCATCTTGGGTGTGTTCCTCTTGTCTTCGGCTTGTTCCTGTTGTCTTGGGCACGCTGTTGTTGTCTTGGGCTTGTTCGTGTTGCTAGGGCTTACTCCAGTTGTCTTGGCCTTGCTCCAGTTGCCCTTACCTTGCTCCAGTTGTCTTGGCCTTTCTCAGTTCTCTTGGGCTTGCTCCAGTTGTCTTGGGCTTGACCCAGTTTTCTTGGCCTTGCTCCACTTGTCTTGGGCTTGCTTTAAATGTCTTGGGCGTGCTCTAGTTGTCTTGGCCTTGTTCCAATTGTCTTGACCTTATTCCAGTTGTCCTGGCCATGCCCCAATTTTCTTGGGCTTGATCTAGTTGTCTTGGCCTTGATCCAGTTGTCTTAGGCCTTCTCCTGTTTTCTTGGTGTAGCTCCTGTTGTCTTGGGCTTAACAAAGCTTTCTTAGGCTTGATCGGGTTGTCTAGGCCTTGCTCCAGTTGACCTCACTTAATGCAGTTTTCTTGGCCTTGCTTCAGTTTTCTTGGGCTTGCTCCACTTGTCTTGGCATTGCTCCAGTTTTCTTGTGCTTGCTCCAGTTGTCTTGGGCTTCCTCCAGTTGTCTTAGCCTTGCTCCTGTTGTCTTGGGCTTCCTCCATTTGTCTTGACCTTGCTCCATTTGTCTTGGGCTTTCTCAAGTTTTCGAGGCCTTACTCCATGTCTTTTGTGCTTGCTCAAGCTGTCTTGGGCTTCTCCAGTTGTCTTGGACTTGCTCCAGTTGTTTGGCCTTTCTTCAGTTATCTTGACCTTGCCCCAGTTGTCTTAAAATGGCCCCAGTTGCCTTAGCCTTGCTGCAGGTGCCTTGGCCTTGCTCGAGTTGTCTTGGGCTTGCTCCATTTGTCCTCCACTTGCTCCACTTGTCTTGGCCTTCCTCCAGTTGTCTTGAGCTTGATCCAACTGTCCTCCACTTGCTCGAGTTCTATTTGGCTTGCTCAAGTTGTCTTGGGCTTGCTCCAGTTGTCTTGGGCATGGTCCATTTGTCTAGAGCGTGCTACAGCTGTCATGGGCATGCTACAGTTGTCTTGGACTTCCTCCATTTCTCTTCGGCCTTGCTCCAGTATTCTTGGCCTTGCTCCAGCTGGTTTGGCCCTGCTCCAATTGTCTTGGGCTTGCTTCAGTTGTTTTGGACTTGCTCCAATTTTCTTGGGATTTCTCCAGTTGTCTTGGGCTTGTACCAGTTGTCTTGGCCCTGCTCAAGTTTTCTGGGGCTTGCTCCAGTTATCTTTGCCTTCCTTCAGTTTTCTTTGGCTTTTTGCAGTTTCCCTGGGCTTGCTCAAGTTTGCTTGGTCTTGCTCCAGTTTTCTTAAGCTTGCTTCAGTTTTCTTCGTCTTGCTCCAGTTGTCTGGGATTGCTGAAGTTGTCTTGGCCTTGCTTCAGTTGTCTTGGGCATGCTCCGGTTGTCTTGTGCTTCCTCCAGTTGTCATGGGTGTGATCTAGTTGTCTTGGCCTTGCTCCAATTTTCTTGGCCTTGCTCCAGTTGTCTTGGCCTTTCTCCAGTTGGCTTGGGCTTTCTCAAGTTGTTTTAGGCTTGCTTCTGTTTTTTTGGCCTTGCTCCAGTTTTCTTGGTCTTGCTCCAGTTTTCTTGGCCGTGCTTCAGTTTTCTTGGCCTTTCTGCAGTTCTCTTGAACCTGCTCCAGTTGTCTTGGCCTTGCTCCAGTTGTCTTGAGATCTCTCCAGTTGTTTTGGGCTAGCTCCAGTTGTCTTGGGTCTTAATCCATTTTCTTTGCCTTGCTCCAGTTTTCTTGGCCTTCCTCCAGCTTTCTTAGGCTTGCTCCAGTCATCGTGGGCTTGTTCTAGTTGTCTTGGGCACGTTCCTGTTGTCTTCATTTTGTTCCTGTTGCTAGGGCTTACTCCATTTGTCTTGGCATTACTCCTGTTGTCATTGCTTTGCTCCAGTTGTCTTGGCCTTGCTCCAGGTGTCTTCGGCTCGCTCAAGTTGTCATGGGCTTGATCCCGTTGTCTTCGCCTTGCTCAAATTGTCTTGGGCTTGCTTTAGATGTCTTAGGCTTGCTCTAGTTGTCTTGGCCTTGCTTCAATCGTTTTGGCATTGCTCCAGTTGTCTTGGCCTCGCTCCATTTGTCTTGGCCTTGCCCCAATTGTCTTGGGCTTGATCCAGTTGTCTTTGCCTTTATCCAGCTGTCTTAGGCTTACTCCTGTTGTCTTTGCCTGGCTCTAATTGTCTTGGGCTTGCCAAAGTTTTCTTGGGCTTGCTCCAGTTGTCTTGGCCTTGCTCCAGTTGTCTTGGGCTTGCTCCAGTTGTCTTGGCATTGCTCCAGTTTTCTTGGGCTAGCTCCAGTTGTCTTGGGGTTACTTGAGTTGTCTTGGCCTTTCGCCACTCGTCTTGGGATTGCTTTAGATGTCTTGGGCTTGCTTTAGTTGTCTTGGCCGTGCTTCAATCTCCTTGGCCATGCTCCAGTTGTCTTGGCCTTACTCCATTTGTCTTGGCCTTCCCCCAGTTTTCTTGGGCTTGATCCAGTTGTCTTGGCCTTGATCCAGTTGTCTTAGGCTTGCTCCTGTTGTCTTGTCCTGGCTCGATTTGTCTTGGGCTTGCCACATTTTTCTTGGGCTTGCTCCAGTTTTCTTGGCCTTACCACTTGAGTTTCACTTAATCCAGTTTTCTTGGCCTTGCTCCAGTTTTCTTGGGCTTGCTCCTATTGTCTTGGAATTGCTCCAGTTGTATTCAGCTTGCTCCAGTTCTCTTGGGTTTTCTCCAGTTTTCTTAGCCTTTCTCCTGTTTTCTTGGGCTTCCTCCAGTTGTTTTGACTTTGCATCATTTGTCTTGGGCTTTTTCCAGTTGTCTCAGCCTTACTCAAGGTCTCTTGGGCTTGCGCCAGTTGTCTTGGGCTTGTTCCAATTGTCATAGCCTGCTCCAGCTGTCTTGCCCTTGCTCCAGTTGTCTTGGGCTTGCTCCAGTTGTCTTGGACTCGCTCCAGTCTGCTTGGCCTTGCTCAAGGTGTCTTGGCCTTGCTCCAGTCGTCTTGGAATTGCTCCAGAAGTCCTGGCCTTGCTCTTGTTGTCTTCGGCTTGCTTCCATTCTCTTGGACTTGCTCCAATTGTACTGGGCTTGCTCCTGTTGTCTTTTACTTCCTTCAGTTGTCTTGGCCTTGCTCCAGTTGTCTCGGGCTTCCTCCAATTATCTTGGCCTTGCTTTAGTTGTCTTGGGCTTGCTCCATTTTTCTTGGGCTTGCTCAAGTTGGCTTGGACTTGCTCCACTTTTCTTGGTGTTGCTCCAAGTTGCTCCAGTCGTCTCGTGCTTGCTCCAGTTGTCTTTGGCTTGCTCCCGTTGTCTTGGCCTTGCTCCAGTTGACTTGGGCTTCCTCCAGTTGTCTTGACCTTGCTCCAGTTGTCTTGGGCTTGCTCCAGTTGTCTCGGCCTTATTACACTTGTCTTGGGCTTGCTCCAAATGTCTGGGCCTTGCTCTAGTTGTCTTGGCTTTGCTCCAGGTATCTTGGGCTTGCTCAAGTTGTCTTGGCCTTCCTCCACTTGTTTTGGGATTGCTCCAGTTTTCTTGGTCTTCTTCACTTGTCTTGGACTTGCCCCAGTTCTCTTGGCCTTGCTCCTGTTGTATTGAGCTTGCTCTTGTTGACTTGGCCTTGCTCTAGTTGTCTTGGCCTTGCTGCATTTTTCTTTGGCTTTCTCCTGTTGTCTTGGCCTTGCTCTAGTTCTCCTGGGCTTGCTCCAGTTTTCTTGTACTTGCTCCAGTTTTCCTGGCCTTGCTCCAGTTGTTACGCACTTGCTCCAGTTGTCTTGTGCTTGCTCCAATTATCTTGGCCTTGCTCCAGTTGCCTTGGGCTTGCTTCAGTTGTCTCGGACCTGCTCCAGTTGTCTTAGGCTTTCTCCAATTGTCTTGGCCTTGCTCCAGATGTCTTGGGCTTGCTCAGGTTGTCTTGGCCTTGCTCTAGTTGTCCTGGCCTTGCTCCAATTGTCTGGGGCTTGCTCCAATTGTCTTCCCCATGCTCCAGTTTTCTTGCACTTGCTCCACCTTCCTTGGGCTTGCTCAAGCTGTGGTGCGATAGTGCTAGTTATCCTTGGCTTGCTCTAGATGTCTTGGGCGTGCTCTACTTGTTTTGGCCTTGCTCCAATTGTGTTGGGCTTACTACATATATCTTGGGCTTGCTCCAGTTGTGTTTGGCCTGCTCCAGTTGTCTTGGCTTTGCTCCAGTTGCCCTGGGCTTGCTCCAATTGTTTTGGGATTGCTCCAGTTGTCATACGCTTGCGCCAAATGTCTTCGGCTTGCTCCAGTTTTCATGGGCTTGCTCCCATTTTCTTGGCCTTGCTCTAGTTGTCTTAACTTTGCTCCAGTTTCCCTAGGCTTGCTCCAGTTGTCTTGGCCTTCCTCTAGTTTTCTTGGGCTTGTTCCAGTTGCTTTGATCTGGCTCCTGTTTAATTGGCCTTGCTCCAGTTGTCTTGGGCTTGCTCCACTTGTCTTGGCCCTGCTCCAGATGACTTGGCCTTGCTCAAGTTGTCTTCAGCTTGTTCCAGATGTCTTGGGCTGGCTCCAGTTGTTATTGGTTTGCTCCAGTTGTCTTGGCTTGCTCAAGTTTTCTTGTGCTTGCTCCAATTGTCTTCAACTTGCTTTAGTTGTCTTGGCCTTGCTCAAGTTGTCTTTGGCTTGCTCTAGTTGTCTCGGGCTTGCTCACAATTTTGTGGCATTGCTCCAGTTGTCTCAGGAATGCTTCAGTTGTCTTGGGCTTGCCCCGGTAGTCATGGGCTTGCTCCAGTTGTCTTGGCCTCGCTCCACTAGTCTTGGCCTTGCTCGAGCTGTCTTGGCCTTACGGCAGATGTTTTGGGCTTGCTCCAGTTTTCTTTGGCTTTTTTCAGTTGTTTTGGCCTTGCTTCAGTTGTCTTGAGCGTGCTTCAGTTTTCTTGGCCTCACTCCAGTTGTCTTGGGCTTGCTCCAGTTTTCTTGGCCATTTTCAAGTTGTCTTGGGCTTCCTCCAATTGTCTTGGCCTTGCTCCAGTTGTCTTGGCATTGTTTGAGTTGTCTTGGCCTTGTTCCAATCTTCTTGGCCTTGCTCCATTTGCCTTGGGCTTGCTCTAGTTGTCTTGGACTTGCTTCAGTTGTCCAGCCCTTGATCCAGTTGTCTTCCACTTGCTCCAGTTAATTTTGACCTTGCTTAAGATGTCTTGGATTTGCTCCAGTTGTCGTGGGCTTGCTCCAGTTGTCTTGGGCTTGCTCAAATTGTCTTGGACTTGCTTCAGTTGTCTTGGCCTTGCTCCAGTTGTTTTGGGATTGCTCCAGTTGTCTTCAGCTTGCTCAAGTTGTCTCCGCCTTGCTCTAGTTGTCTTGGGAATGCTCCAGTTGTCTTGGTCTTGCTCCAATTTTCATGGGCGTGCTCCAGTTGTCTTGGCCTTGCTCTAGTTGTCTTGGACTTGCTCGAGTTGTCTTAGCCTTGCTTCAGTTGTCTTGGTCTTTCTCCAGTTGTCTTGAGCTTGCTCCAGTTGTTTTGGCATTGCTTCAGTTGTCTTGGGCTTGCTCCAGTTTTCTTGGCCTCACTCCAGTTGTCTAGGGCTTGCTCCAGCTGTCTTGGCCTTGTTCAAGTTGTCTTGGGTTCCTCCGATTGTCTTCGCCTTGCTCCAGTTGTCTTGGCCTTGCTGGAGTTGTCTTCGCCTCGCTCTAGTTATCTTCACCTTGCTCCAGTTGTATTGGGCTTGCTCCAGTTGCCTTGGACTTGCTTCAGTTGTCTAGGGCTTGCTCCACTTGTCTTGGGCTTCCTCCAGTTGTCTTGGCCTTGCTTCAGTTTCGTTGAACTTGTTCCAGTTTTATTGGCCTTGCTCCAGTTGTCTTGGGCGTACTCCAATTGTCTTGGGCTTGCTCAAGTTTTCTTGGCCTTTCTTCTGTTGTCTTGCCCTTACTCCAGTTGACTTGGCATTGCTCCAGTTGTCTTGGTATTACTCTTGTTGTCTTGGAATTGCTTCACTTGTCTTGGGCTTTCTCCAGATGTATTGGGCTTGCTCCAGATGTCTTGGGCTTGCTCCATTTGTCTTGGGCTTGCACCAGTTGTCTTGGGCTTGCTCCAGTTGTCTTGGGCTTGCTCCAGTTGTCTTGCGCTTGCTCTAGTTGTCATTGGCTTGCTCAAGTTCTCTAGGCTTGCTCCAGTTGGCAAGGGGTTTGCTCCAGTTGTCTTGGGCTTGCTCCAGTTGTCTTTGACTTGCTACAGTTGTCTTGGTCTTGCTTCAGTTGTCTTGGGATTTCTCCAGTTGTCTTGGGCTTGCTCAAGTTGTCTTGGCTTTGATCCAGCCATCCTGGGCTTGCTCCAGTTATCATTGGCGTGTTTCAATTGTCTTTGCCTTGCTCCAATTGTCTTGGACTTGCTCAAGTTTTCTTGGCCTTGCTGCAGTTGTCTTTGGCTTGCTCCAATTGTAATGGGCTTGCTCCAGTTGTTTTGGCCTTGCTCCAGTTGTCTTGGACTTGCTCCAGTTTTCTTGGCATCACTCCAGTTGTCTTGGTCTTGCTCCGGTTGTCTTGGCCGTCTTCAAGTTGTGTTTGGCCTCCTCCAATTTTCTTGGCCTTGATCCAGTTTTCTCGACCTTGCTCAAGTTGTCTAAGCCTTCCTCTAGTTGTCTTGCCCTTGCTTTAGCTGTATTTGGCTTGCTCCAGATGTCTTGGAGTTGCTTCAGTTGTCTACAGCTTGCTCCATTTGTCTTCGGCTGGCTCCAGTTCTCTTGGCCTTGCTCCAGTTGTCTTGGGCTTGCTCTAGTTGTATTATCTATGCTCCAGTTGTCTTGTGCTTGCTCCAATTGTCTTGTGCTTGCTTCAGTTGTCTTGGCCTTGCTTTCATTGTCTCGGGCTTGCTCCAGTTGACTTGACCTTGCTCTAGTTTTCTTAGCCTTGCTTCAGTTGTCTTGGACATGCTTCAGTTGTCGTGGGCTTTCTCCAATTGTATTGGGCTTGCTCCAGATGTCTTGGGCTTGCTCCAATTATCTTGGGCTTGCTCCACTTGTCTTGGGCATGCTCTAGTTGTCTTGAGATTGCTCCATTTGTCTTGGACTTCCTCCAGTTGTGTTGGTCTTTCTCTAGTTGTCTTGGTCTCGCTCCACTTTTCTTGGCTTTACTTCATTTGTCTTGGGCTTGCTCCTATTGTCTTGGGCTTGTTCCAGTTTTCTTGGGCTTGCTCCAGTTTTCATACGCTTGCGCCAGTTGTCTTGGGCTTTCTCCAGTTGTCTTTGCCTTGCTCGACTTGTCTTGGCCTTGCTCCAGTTGTTTTGGGTTTGCTCCGGTTGTCGTGGACTTGCTTCAGTTTTCTAGGGCTTGCTCCAGTTGTCTTTGGCTTGCTCCAGTTGTCTTGGGCTTGGTCCTGTCATTTTGGGCTTGCTCTTGCCATCTTGGGCTTGCTCCTATTGTCTTGGGATTGTTCCAGTTGTCTTTGGCATGCTCCTGTTGTCTTGGGCTTGTTCCTGTTGCTAGGGCTTGCTCCAGGTGTCTTGGCCTTGCTCTGGTTGTCTTTGCCTTGCTCTAGTTTTTTCATGCTTAATTCAGTTGTCTTGGCCTTGCTTAAGGTGTCTTGTGCTTTCTCTAGATGTCTTGGCCTTGCTCTAGTTGTCTTGGCCTTTCTCCAGTTGTCTTGGGCTTGCTCTATTTGTCCTGGAATTGCTTCAGTTTTCTAAGGCTTGCTCCAGTTGTCTTCGGCTTGCTTCAATTGTCTTGTGGTGCTCCACTTGTCTTGGGCTTGATCGAGTTGTATTGGCCTAGCTCCAGTTTTCTTGGGCTTGTTCCAATTGTCTTGGGCTTGCTCCAGTTGTCTTGGCCTTTCTTTTGTTGTCTTGGGCTTGTACTAGTTGACTTGGCCTTGCTCCAGTTTTCTTGGCCTTGCTCCACTTGTCTTGGACTTGCTTCACTTGTTTTGGGATTTTTCCAATTGTATTGGGCTTGCTCCAGATCTCTTGAGCTTGCTCCAGTTGTCTTGGGCTTGCTCCAATTGTCGTGGGCTTGCTCCACTTGTCTTTGGCTTGCTCCAGTTGTGTTGGGCTTGTTGCAGTTTTCATTGGTTTGATCGAGTTGTCTTAGCTTGCTCAAGTTGTCTTGGGCTTGCTCCACTTGTCTTAAACTTCCTTCAGTTGTCTTAGCCTTGATCCAGTTTTCTTGGGCTTGCTCCAGTAGTCTTGGGCTTGCTCAAGTTGTCTTGGCCTTGCTCCAGTTTTCTTGAGCATTCTCCAATTGTCTTGGGCTTGCTCTAGTTGTCATGTGCGTGCTCCACTTGTCTCGGCCTTGCTCCGGTTGACTTGGACTTGCTCGAGTAGTCTTGGGCTTGCTCAAGATTTTTTGGCCTTGCTCCAGTTGTCTTGGGCTTGCTCCAGTTTTCTTGGCCTCACTCTAGTCGTCTAGGGATTGCTCCAGTTCTCTTGGCCTTGTTCAAGTTGTCTTGGGCTTCCCCAAATTGTCTTTGTCTTGCTCCAGGTCGCTTGGCCTTGTTCGAGTTGTCTTGGCCTTGCTCAAATTGCCTTGGCCTTGCTCCAGTTGTCTTGGGCCTGCTCCAGATTTCTTGGACTTGCTTCAGTTTTCTAAGGCTCTCTCCAGTTGTCTTGGGCTCGCTCCAGTTGTCTTGGGCTTGCTCCAGTTGTCTTGGGCTTGCTCCAGTTGCATTCGCCTTGCACCAGTTCTATTGGGTTTTCTCCAATTGTCTTGGGCTTGCTCCAGTTGTCCTAGCTTTGCTTTTGTCGTCTTGTGCTTGCTCCAATTGCCTTGGATTTAGATACACTCATATTGGGCTTGCTCCAGTTGACTTGGTTGTACTCCCGTTTTCTTCACCTTGCTCCAGATGTCTTTGACATGCTTCAGTTGTCTTGGTCTTTGTCAAGTTGTGTTGTGCTTGCTCCAGATGTCTTGGGCTTGCTCCAGTTGTCTTGGGCTTGCTCCACTTGTGTAGGGCTTGCTCCAGTTGCCTTGGGCTCGCTCCAGTTTTCTTTGGCTTTCTCCTGTTGTCTTGGCCTTGCTCCAGTTATCTTGATCTTTCTTAGGTTGTCTTGGCCTTGCTTCGATTGTCTTGGCCTTGCTTATGTTGTCTTGGCCTTGCTCCATTTTTCTTATTCTTGCTCAAGCTGTCCTTCCATTGCCCCAGTTGTCTTCGCCTTGCTCTAGTTGCCTGTTCATGCTCGAGTTGTCTTGGGCGTGCTCCACTCGTCGTGGCCTTGCTCCAGTTATCTTGTGCTTCCTTCTGTTGTCTTGAGCTTGCTCTACTTGTCTTGGCGTTGCTCCTGTTGTGTAGGGTTTCCTCCAGTTATCTTGGCCTTGCTCCAGTTGTCTTGGGCTTGCTCCAATTGTTTTGGGCATGCTCCAGTTGTCTTAGGCTTGCTCCAGTTGTCTTGAGCTTGCTCCACTTGTTGTGCGCTTGCTCCAGTTGTCTTGCACTTGCTCCAGTTTTCTTTGTCCTTCTTCAATGGTCTTGGGCTGGCTCCAGTTTTCTTAGACTTGCTCCAGTTGTCTTGGGCTTGCTCCAGTTGTCTTGGTCTTTCTCCAGTTGTTTTGGCCTTGCTCTTGTTGTCTTTGGCTTGCTCTGGTTGTCTTGAGCTTGTTCCAATTGTCTTTGCCTCGCTCCAGTTGTCTTGGGCTTGCTGCAGTTGTCTTGGCCTTGCTCCAGTTGTCTTGGGCTTTGCTCCAGTTGTCTTGGGCTTGCTCCAGTTGTCTTGCCCTTGCCCCAGCTGTTTTTCTTTTCGTGAACGCATTGTGTGTGGTGATGTGCACCTGATTGGATTTCACACCCCATTAACAGCGTGCTGACTGTCTCACCAAGGCACTTTGCAGTGGAAATTTCAAGGTGGTTGTGCATGCTCTTGGTCTTCAGTCTCTCTCTGTGCCGATCCTGGTTGATGTGTGTTGAAGATTTGTTCCACTGCATGTCCAAGTGTGGTCTCGGGAGGCGCTAACGAGCCGCCAGAGAGAGGAAATTCCTCGTCGTTGGGTCTGGCGACTGGAGGATTGCTCGGATCCTACAATGGAGGATTTCCCCTGAAAGTTGACAAGTTGCTGAATCCGGTGGAAGTTGTTTCGCCGGAATTGGACTATTAACGAGGGAGATATGGGCCTCAAAGTTTATGTGTACACGGTGGCTCTCGGAGCTGGCCGCGGTTTGACTGCCGGTGAACAATTGACCGGAACGAGTAACAAAATGTCATTTGGGGATTTTGCTCCGGAAGGACTCCCGAGGCGTCTGGTGGATGATCCGCCAGATTTCAGTATTGCAGTTTTGTTACAGAGAAACTTAGCCTAAATCCTGGCTCGGCGTCCAAAACTCAGTAGTACAGTTTGTTACTCGGGGACTTGACCAAAATTTTGACTGCACGTCCGCGAACAGGTTTCCAACCACATCAATCCCCATCACCAAACACGATGATTGACTCATCAAAACATACCTCAAAGGCGCGAGGGGCACTGTTGCTACACATAGGGACATCTCTGGCTCTGGAATGGCGTTTTGATGGGTCCTTGATGTGTGAGGGCGCCTTGGCGGGCGATGTGGTGCGCACGGCAGACTGAGCGGCTGGTTTGGGGTGCTGCGCTTCAGCTGACGTAGTGGAAGCTACAGTGATCCACATTGCGTGCGGTTGAGTGCGTTGGAAATCTCATGACTAGCCCTACAAATGTTGACATCATGTTGATGTTCAAAAATTGATGCAAAACTGTGTTATTCCCTTTTGCAAAAGTGACTGTCTCACAACCTTCTTCCACTCCCAGAAACATAGCGTGAGGCGACCAGAAAGCTGACGCTTAGACTCAGAACCACCCGCACTAAAACAAGCCGTGAGCACAGAAGACCCGTCAGGCCACGTTGGAACTGCACCCCAGTTTCTGACAAAGGGTTATGGGCCCATGGCCCTGACCGGTCTACAAATCGCTCACGGCTTTTGAGGCAAATGTGATCGTCGTTGAGGACGACATCACCGTTAAGCACTGAGGTCCCAGAGTTGACGACTACGCAAATGGTGCAGAAGGAGACACATCCCATCCAGAAGTATGCAGGTGGCCATCACTACAGGCCAAGGAGGTGGCACTTTGAGTTGCACCTCACGCATAAGGCGCTACTAGAAGTCATGAAGAGAACAGAAGTCCTCAACAAAGCGACGGCGATGGAAGTGCATAAGGAGGCCTTCACAAAGAAGAACACGGAGGCGCTCATGCTACTTGTGTCCGGGACGGCCAAGTCGCAGTGGGGCTACTTCCAAGGCTGCAAGCTGGTAGCCGAGGCTTGGCAAAAACTCTGCGCCATCCATTAATCCAAGTCGCTGGTGAACAAAATCTTCACAATGAAGTGACTCCTAACAGTGAGAATTAAGGAGGGAGATGATTTCATCACCGCCATTCAACAGATCGAGTCGCTCACCGCACAGTGCAATGACGTGGGATGGAAGAGCGACACGCAGCTGTAGGCGATGGCCCTCCTCATGGCCCTTCCTCACAGGTGGAGCCCTCTCATCACAGTCTTGGGAGGATGGACAGATGACAAGCTCACCTATGGTGCAATCGCAGTGTACATACGTAACGACGCGTACCGACAGAGCTGTGGGGATTCCTCGCCGTCCTCATTGGCCCTTGTCACCAAAACGCATGGTGGCAAAAGTGGGGGCAAAGGAGGTGGCGGACATGGCGGCGGCAAGAAGGGCGCCAAGAAGGGTGGATGCCGTAATTGCGGCAAGGAGGGCCACTAGGCCCGTGAGTACACCAAAGAGGCAAAGGCCGGTGGCAAGGACGCCAAAGGCAAGAAGGCGCTCCTCAAAGGCACTCAAAACCACTACCTCAAGAAGGCCAATAGGCGATGCCTTGACTTCAGAGCGGAGGAGCATACCCAGGTCGAGAAGGTCGGGTTCATCAACTACACCAAGTCCAGCAAATCCATGGTGGTCACAAACGACAAGGTCGAGCCGGCTGCTGGCCAAGGAGACATGGACGTGAAGGTGGTGGTTGGTGGAAAACGGGTTCAGCACGTCATCAAGAAAGTGCAGCATGTACCCAGCTTGGCTGACATTCTAAGTGTCAGCCACCTGACTAACAAGGGGTTCGAGGTGGTCTTCAGGAGAAGAGGGGCAGTTGTGTGGTAGGAAAGTGGTGGCGAGCCCGTGCTGGAGGCTAAGCGCGAGGCAGGACTCTACTTCGTGGAGACCAAGGTGATCTCTGCGGTGAAAGATTCAACAGAGTTATAGGAACAGACCGTCAACCTGGCCAAAGGAGGGAGAGCTGATGTGAAGCTCTGGCACCAATGACTCGGACATTCCTCACCCGCAGTCGTAAAGAAGATGGAAAAGCGCAAGCTGGTACGCGGCCTTGCCATCGACAGTGCGAAAGAGGTGACAGATGCAGCAAAGAACAAAAAGTGTGAGCCTTGCATTTTGGGCAAGGCGCGGCGCAAACCATTCAACGAGAACGTGAATCCGGCCTTGGACCTGTTGGAGGTCGTGCAAAACGATGTATACGGACCGGTCAAGACGGCGTCAAAGAGCGGCGCGTGTTACTTCTTCACCTTCATTCATGACTACAGCAAAAAACTCTACGTGTACTTCATGAAGCGGAAAGGCGAGGTCCTGGACCGGCTGAAGGAGTATGTCGCCGCACTGGATAGGCAGACTGACCGGAAGGTCAGAGCGCTACGCAGCAACAACGGCGGAGAGTATGCGGGTTGCAGCGGGTGGATGAAACAGCAGGGAATAAAATGGGAAAAAGCTACGCCGTATTTGCCTCAGTCAGATGGCGTGGCGGAGCGGACAAACCAAACATTGCTGAACATGGTACAAACCATGTTGGTGGATGCGGAATTACCATAATCCTTCTAGGCGGAAGCTGTGCGTACGGCGAGCTACACCATCAACCTCACCCCAACAGAAGTGTTGAAGGGGAAGAGCGGCTAGAAGACACCGTAGGAGGTTTGGAACAGGCGCAAGCCAAGTGTGGTACACCTAAAAGTGTTCGGGTGCAAGGTGTACGCGGTGGTGCAGGCTGGCAGAGGCGCGACATCATGTTGGAGTCGTGGGCAATGTCTTATCTCTTCCTTGGCTATGAGAGCGTGCATAAGGCGTACAGGCTCCACGACATGTGCAAGGAGGAAGTAATCCGCAGCCGAGATGTAAATTTCGACGAGCAACAGAGCTACATCAGCGGCAATGACGTAGGCGTGGTGGACTCTCTAAAGACCGGGGGGTGCTTCTAGCTCCTTGACTATGAGAAGGAGTGGGCGGACGCCACATTTGAGGATGCGGCATCACAGTACGAAGGTGCACCGTCGGTGGCGGCTGACGCGGAGGACTCGGATGACGATCAAGCTGATGAGGAGATCGACCAAAAGGATCCGGCGGATGAGGCACCAAGGGTGCCAAGGCGCGCACTCCCGGCAGAGTGTGCATCGGGCATCGGTGAAAAATCCACCGGACGCGCCGGTCGTTCAGGCAATGTTTCACCAGAGAAAGAGAGATCCTCGGGGAGCCATCCAGTCGATAATTCACTGGATTGTGCTAAGTCAGAGGGATTGTCGCAGAGCAACAATGCGCCACCAAAACTGTCGCACCGCAGCGGGAGGCAGCGGAAAGCAGGGAAGCGTTTCGACGCAAGCACCGGTAGATGGATCGGCATGACGCCATGCTGGCTGCATCAACGGAGCTAACAACCATGCAAGAGGCACTTGCATGGCTCAAAGGGGATCAATAGGACGCAGCCATCAAATCGGAGCTGGCGTCCATCACGGAAAACGACACATGGGAGCTGGTTGACAGGCCAAAAGATGTAAAGGTCATCGGCTCAAAGTGGGTCTTGAAGATCAAGTTCACAAAGGAAGGTGTGGCTGACAAATACAAGGTGCGGCTGGTGGCAAAGGGATATTCACAGCGTAAGAACGAGCACTACAATGAGACGTTTGCTCCTGTCACCAAATTCACAAGCATCCGGGCGATCCTTGCGGTGGCAGCCGCGAAGGACATGGAGCTCCACCAAATGGATGTAAAGATGACCATCCTCAATGGCATCATAGACAAAAAAAAATCTACATGGAGGTGCCAGAGGGGGTGGGGGCACCGGAGGCCAAGGTGTGCAAGCTGCGGAAGTCCTTGTACGGGCTAAAACA
Organism: Penium margaritaceum; assembly: GCA_023375785.1. NCBI lineage: Eukaryota > Viridiplantae > Streptophyta > Zygnematophyceae > Desmidiales > Peniaceae > Penium > Penium margaritaceum. The sequence goes on along the minus strand of SZWC01010732.1, from coordinate 3,165 downwards.
ATCGCTCAGATGCTGGAGCGGTACGACATAGAAAACTTCAAACCAGTTGGCAGTCCAGTCTCCACGACGTCTGAACTGAGTGGGGCAATGGCGCCACAAACAAAAGAAGAGCGGGAGGATATGGCCACCGCCGATTAGTAGGGCACCCCAACCATTTGGTCGTGGGTAGCCTCATGTACGCCATGGTGGCGACTCGACGGGACCTGGCCTACGGGTGGGCCAAGTGAGCAGGTACGTGGCCGATCCAGGGCCACTACACTGGCAGGTGGTCAAGTGCATCCTCCCCTGCCTGCAGGCGATGTGGCATGCGCGCCTGAGGTTCGACAGCAAGGGGCGGGCGGACCCCTTGCATCTAGTCTGCTATACAGACGCAGACTACGCTGGCAATGTGGACAAGCGGAAGTCCACATCTGACTACGTGTTCTTCCTCGCTGGTGCAGCGGCCTCGTGGTGCAACAGAAAGTAGGATCGCGTTGCCACCTGCACAGTGGAAGCAGAATACATTGCGTTGGCCGAGGCGGTCAAGGAGGCGGTGTGGCTTCGCAGGTTGCTGGGGGAGCTGGGCGCGCCGCAACAGGAGCCTACGATGGTGCAAGAGGACAACACTGGATTAATCTCGCTGACCAAAAACCCGACGTAGCACAAGAGGACAAAGCACATCGATGTGTGTTACCACTACGCAAGGGACATGGTTGAAAAGGGGTAGGTGGTGCTGTAGCACTACAGCACGCACAACATGCTTGCGGATTGCTTGACCAAAGCGCAATCCGTGGACCGGCACGCATTAAGCGTGGCCAGACTTTGGATGACCAGCTATGATGGGCTGGAGGACGAAGCGGAAGATGAGTGAGAACAAGTAGAAGTAGAAGTAAATGAGTAAGAGCAAGCAGTCGTAACGTCCAACTAGAGATTCTGTATCTCTAGGTTTAGATGATGTTGTGTTTGGACACCTGTACACAGAGTTACGGCCAAAACAGTGGATTTGGGCCTGTTTAGGACAAACACTGCCACATGTGTCATCCGCCGTGCGCCGCGGCAGCTATTTATGCTGTGTACTTGTCAGTTTTCATTCCTCTTTGCATTACTAAGCTAATGGAGCTTATGAGACTTTGCACGTCTCCCTAGCCTCACCCTTGCCGTTTCTTGCACCTACTTGCTTGCTAGTGTACCAGCTGACTGGACAGTGTCGCCACATCAGCAAGAACAAGGTTAGGAAGATTCCTAGTAATTTCTCATGGTATCAAAGCAGCAAGACCTCTCTCGCTGAGCTACGCCGCAGCGACGCAGCACCAGCAGCAATGGTGAGAGTCACTGCCACCGACTTATCCTGGAACTCGTCGCAGCTGTCATTAGCAGCAGCAACATCACGACGCAATCACCACCACGATTCCGCTACAAAGATTTCTGCCACCATAGCTAGAGGAGCTGTGGCAGTGACAAGCTCAAACAGCCACGTCGAGCGGCAACAGCGGCACCGGGTGGCAGTAGCAGTCGTGTCTGGCTACCAACCTGTACACACACAAAAAAACAAGGCTCCAATGTTGCAATAGGTGCACAAGATTACGTAGTAACCTATGCAATTTTGGTTAAAAAGGGAACACAAAAAAGTCATGAATGAAAATGTAGGAAACAAAAAAAAAATCATGTCAAAACTACAGCATTCCAATCTGTTAGTTTGAGTTTTACTTTCTTCGTTAGGAGTCTGTTTTTCAATGTCTTCTTTTCAAAGTACTTCCAAATGTGATGCTCTCCAAAAACGATCTTGTGTATTAACTTTTCGGGGGTGTGACCATTTACCCATCGATTTCCTGATAGATCCCCCATATCCATGTACCGCAGAATAAGTATGCCATATCCACGACTTCGCAGATTTTCTACGCTATGCCATAGACTCGCACACTAAGAACAATGCATCCTATTTCCGACAGAAATTCCGCATGTCAACACAGCATACCAGGAAACATCGACATGGAGACGTCAGCAGAAACAAAAAGAAAGAATCGCAAACCCTTCAAAAGATCAGTTTGCGATACTTCAATTGCTCTTTGAGTGGCTTTTCCATTCCTGCACTTTTGTCGTCGGCCACACCGTTCAAACGGATGGTCGTTCACGGTCTCCTGCCGGGCAACGCAATCGCGGGGCCGAGCGAGACCACCAGTAGTTCTTAGGTTTGAGGATTTGATTATGTTATGTAATTGTTCAAAGTTAGTTCGACAATGAAATAAGGAACAAAGGACCAATGTCGAACATGCATGCCGACAACTTTCAGACGTTGCTTTCAACAAAACACTGACCTACATGCCTCAAAAAAGCACTCATCGCTCTTAATGCATTCATATCTGAGGTAACATGAAGAGAAGCCTAAAAATGATCCCGTGTCTCATGTGCAAAACAAGCACAAATATACTACAAAACTCAAAACTGAAAAGAGGCATACTTTTTTGCCTTAAGTAAAATAAGCAATCCTGGAATATGTTTACATCTCGGTGTACAATAATGTAGTTCGAAGACATACATTATACTAACAAACATACATATAATAATACATGTACATATGAATATTCAAATACATATACATATAGATACATATGTATATGTATGTATATGTATATGTATATATATATGTATTTGTATATGTATATGTATATGTATATGTATATGTATATGTATATGTATATGTATATGTATATGTATATGTATATGTATATGTATATGTATATGTATATGTACATGTATATGCATATGTATATGTATATATACATATACATGTACATGTATATATTGATATAGATGATGATTTAAATAAAAAAATAGTTAAACATATGTATATGTATATGTATATGTATATGTATATGTATATGTATATGTATATGTATATGTATATGTATATGTATATGTATATGTATATCTATATGTATATGTATATGTACATGTATATGTACATGTATATGTATATGTATATGTATATGTATATGTATATGTATTTGTATATGTATATGTATATCTATATGTATATGTATATGTACATGTATATGTACATGTATATGTATATGTACATGTACATGTATGTGTATATGTATATGTATATGTATATGTATATGTATATGTATATGTATATGTATATGTATATGTATATGTATATGTATATGTATATGTATATGTATA
>SZWC01010731.1:68606-93606 GCA_023375785.1 Penium margaritaceum | reverse complement strand
TATAGATATAGATATAGATATAGATAGAGATATAGATATAGATATAGCTATAGATATAGATAGAGATAGAGATATAGATATAGATATAGATATAGATAGAGATATAGATATAGATATAGCTATAGATATAGATAGAGATAGAGATATAGATATAGATATAGATATAGATAGAGATATAGATATAGATATAGCTATAGATATAGATAGAGATAGAGATATAGATATAGATATAGATATAGATAGAGATATAGATATAGATATAGCTATAGATATAGATAGAGATAGAGATATAGATATAGATATAGATATAGATAGAGATATAGATATAGATATAGCTATAGATATAGATAGAGATAGAGATATAGATATAGATATAGATATAGATAGAGATATAGATATAGATATAGCTATAGATATAGATAGAGATAGAGATATAGATATAGATATAGATATAGATAGAGATATAGATATAGATATAGCTATAGATATAGATAGAGATAGAGATATAGATATAGATATAGATATAGATAGAGATATAGATATAGATATAGCTATAGATATAGATAGAGATAGAGATATAGATATAGATATAGATATAGATAGAGATATAGATATAGATATAGCTATAGATATAGATAGAGATAGAGATATAGATATAGATATAGATATAGATAGAGATATAGATATAGATATAGCTATAGATATAGATAGAGATAGAGATATAGATATAGATATAGATATAGATAGAGATATAGATATAGATATAGCTATAGATATAGATAGAGATAGAGATATAGATATAGATATAGATATAGATAGAGATATAGATATAGATATAGCTATAGATATAGATAGAGATAGAGATATAGATATAGATATAGATATAGATAGAGATATAGATATAGATATAGCTATAGATATAGATAGAGATAGAGATATAGATATAGATATAGATATAGATAGAGATATAGATATAGATATAGCTATAGATATAGATAGAGATAGAGATATAGATATAGATATAGATATAGATAGAGATATAGATATAGATATAGCTATAGATATAGATAGAGATAGAGATATAGATATAGATATAGATATAGATAGAGATATAGATATAGATATAGCTATAGATATAGATAGAGATAGAGATATAGATATAGATATAGATATAGATAGAGATATAGATATAGATATAGCTATAGATATAGATAGAGATAGAGATATAGATATAGATATAGATATAGATAGAGATATAGATATAGATATAGCTATAGATATAGATAGAGATAGAGATATAGATATAGATATAGATATAGATAGAGATATAGATATAGATATAGCTATAGATATAGATAGAGATAGAGATATAGATATAGATATAGATATAGATAGAGATATAGATATAGATATAGCTATAGATATAGATAGAGATAGAGATATAGATATAGATATAGATATAGATAGAGATATAGATATAGATATAGCTATAGATATAGATAGAGATAGAGATATAGATATAGATATAGATATAGATATAGATATAGATATAGATATAGATATAGATATAGATATAGATATAGATACAGATATAGATACAGATACAGATACAAATACAGATATAGATACAGATACATACACAAATACAGATACAGGTATAGATACATATACAGATACACATACAAATACAGATACAGATACAGGTACAGATACAGATACAGACACAGATACAGATATAGATACAGATATAGATACATATATAGATATAGATATAGATATAGATATAGATATAGATATAGATATAGATATACATCTAGATATAGATGTAGATACAGATATAGAAATGGATATAGATATAGATATAGATATGGAAATGGATATGGATATGGATATGGATATGGATATGGATATGGATATGGATATGGATATGGATATGGATATGGACATGGATATGGATGTAGATATGGACATGTTTATATACATGTAGGTAAACAAATTCACTACCTTACATCATTGTTTTATTACTTACACCAGCAATGTCTTCTTGTATCACATCCAACCATAAAAACCACACAAATCATTATCATTCTTGCTTCACAATAGATGTATAAATAATAATCCATTCAAAACCTTCACAGAAATTATCTCGAAATCAACATTCCACGTTTAATCTTTCATGAAATATGCAAATTTGTTATTCAATTATGTTACCTTTAGTTTTCATTCGTTCATGTATACAAAATTCCTCTTTCCTATCATTTCAATTATTATTGCTTTATTGATTATGTATACTATGTAACCCATTGCACCCTTGTGTGCAACTTAACACTTGTTTTTTTTCTTTTGGGCTACCCCATGGAGGAAACAAACCCCAACCGCACCTTGCACACGCCACCCCAAAGTGTGTTTTGGCGACGACTTAGGCGAGAGCCCGTCATACCCTTAGGAGGGCCGGTGTAGGCACCATTTCAGGTAGTGTGGGACTCCAACCCACTAACAAAACCTCCGCCGCCAACCTCGCAAGGTTGGCGAACCGCCGCTAGCATGGGCCCCTGCTAGCAAACGGTAGGCAGGATACCGCGCTCAAAGGCAGCAGCGTATCCTGCAAGGAAGAGAGGAGAAAAGAAGGTGTGAGAAGTGAGGGGTGAAGGATGCNGGGGGGGGGGGAGTTGGGCATAGATGAGAAGAGAGTAGGTGGATGTGTAGGGTGGAAACCTACCTTCCACCCGGCCAAGGGAAGGAGGGGTGTAGACAGGTGGGAAGTTGGGGGTTGTTTGAGGGGCAGCAGATGGGGAAATTTTGGGATTCACTCCAGAAACGTCGGCGATGCCTGTCGTTAGGTAGGGCCATGAAGGCCGAAGAGAGGGCAGCCTTGGTGTGGTGGCGAAGAGCATTGGTGAATTTGCGGAGGGGCCAGAAGAAGGTGCGGAATTTAGCGTCGCATCGTCTTTGCCAAATTGTGTAGATGTAGAGAGAGTTGAAGACATTCCACAGGCGGGGAGTAGGGGTGGGGACAGGGAGAGTGCCAAACAAAAAGGAGTACCACGGAGGGTCATCAATGTGGAAGAAACGTCGGAAGAGGTAGCGCATGTAGAGGCTGATGTCTGTGAGGTGTGGACAATGGAGGAAAATGTGTAATGTGTTTTTGAGACTATGGCAAAAAGGACACAGCTGGTCGTCATCATCGAGGATAGGGGACATGCGTGTTCCACTTTGAAGGGCATGACATGCAATACGAATTTTTATGTCCCTAGCTTCAGGTGGTGCCCATGCGTCATGGATGCTCATGAGCACCTCAGTCCATGGAGGTGCCGAACCAGTGAGATTGGTCCACTCACCATATGGGTCGGCCATGGTTGTGGGGATAAGCTTCTTGTTGAGATGTAAACGGCAAGCACGCGGTGTGTCAAGGTCTGACAGCATGGTGTGCACACGATGGGGGTTCCGCGTCCTCCAGTAATTATGCCTATAATTACGTATTATTGTTTTTTATAACATAAGGAAACATCCAAAATTCATCCAGATTTGTTGAAGATCATTTTTTTGTGAAGTTCATAATAGACGTGTGAACCTCTCATGTTCACAGTAAAAGAGCATATTCATCTCATATAAGTGAATTCATCATCAGATAGAACTATATTCATAAAAAATACCGAGAATAAATGCCTTTAGAGGTTTTTCTTCAATATGTTGGTGACTTTTTTTACATAATAGTGTATCGTCAAGCGCATTCGGTCAATTTCTGGTTATGTATTTTTCGCTTTTACATCCACACAAGCTGGAATAAATCGAGCATAGCTTGAAGTGATTTAGGAAGAGTCCGCCCAAACCATACAGAATGTTTAAGAGCACTCATGGGCGAACAAAAAAAAATAGTTCGAACGAATGGGGGTGACAGTTTGGCAGTCCATTTACAACCAGTTTTGGCTTCCACGGACAAGGTAAAGTCTCATGGAAAACCTTCCATGATGTGGTCCAGATTGCGGGCATTTATTCAGCCTCTTAAGAGATACTAATATGAATACTTTTGCTCGGTTACTATGTAACCCTATGCACGCTTTGCGTGCAACACCTGCCTCTTGTTTTTTTTGAGTCGCACCTTGCACACGCTCAACGTCACTTCCCCATCGCCTCGGGGCCCAGGGACGGGTTTCGGGACACGCCAAAAGCGTGATTTGGCAATGCCATCCGAATACATTCTAAGGGAGTCTTCGCATGGCGTCGCATGAGTGATTGACCCCATCCGACAACTTTTCCGCGAATCGACAAAACGTCCCCTCCAATGACTGGTCATCCTAACGGGGCCTTTGAAAAGACTGCCGGCAGTCTGGTGATGGCTCTTCCACCATTTCACGTCAGCTCAGATGTGCTGCAAACGCGCGGCAGTGTGGTGCCATCACAGCTCAGACTGCTGGAGAATGCGGCATCAAGTATAGTTAGGGACATCTGTACAATGATTTCCCACAAGGGGGGCAAGATCGAAGTGCCAGATCTTCACTAATTACTTGCTGGACCGACGGAGGAGGCACCCAACATGTTGAATTCTAAATTGGCATGCCCGCACCTACTCATTTTGGTGCAGCATGCCAAGACCACACTAATTCAACAACGCATATCCATTGTACGGCAAAGTAAAGACGGCATACTCAGAGTCCGATGTTTGAGGGATGGTATACCGCAAGGTGAAACTTATACAACGGCATACCCATAGACAAACAAGAGCATTACTCGAGCTAAGCCAAACACGACCCTACTGTGGAACAATGACAACAAGTACGAGTCATTGTGTCATAATCGTACAATAAAGCATTTATCCCCTTCAAAATGATAGCAAAATTGTACAACACAAACATTCAAACGGCATCATTACATAAGTATGTCAAATTTCAATGACTTCGGTCCAAAAGCCAAACCTGTGCAATCCTTCATAAAGATGACATCACAATTCCTGGAAAACCCGTACATTACTTGAAAAATGCAATCAAAAATGAAAATTTTATATGGCATTACCCACAACTTTCGAAAAGGAATAGCATGCTCCTATGCCGTTGTTAATTTTCAACGTCCAAGTATGCAGTGAACAGCATAATATTCATGGGTATCCCATTCTTTTTCTTAGTACGCCGAGCATGTTGTACCAAGTTATCAACCCGTTGGCACGCCACCTTAATAGTGCATGCAGTGCCAATATCAAAGCAAATTTAACCTTTATTTCTAGAGAGAAAAATAACACTTGGAAACATGGTGGAAAATACAATGGCAACCATTACTCTGACAACTCCACAGCACGTGACAATGACACTCTATTTATGGCACTCAGATTTGAATCAATTTCCCCTAAACATGTCATTGACGACATAAGTCCTAATCAGTGAGAAGTCGACGTAGCAGCTTACCGTTCATGGTACAAAGACATAAGGCTACGTCGTCCAGTGGGAGGTTTTTTTTTTCAAATTTTACTTGACCAGGTTTGTAATGACAAAATATATCAATACATCCCTTGAAAAAAAAAATTTATGCAAAGGACTCTCAGAATACTACACGAAATCAAGGTTTCCATGGGACTCCATATGTAATGCAAGTTTAAAAGTCCTGCAAAAATTTCTCGGCCAAAAATGTCTCATGATGGCAGTGAGATTACATGTTCTACAATGTCTAACTTGTCGTCATGGGATTTGACATGTACAGAGATGACTTACAAAGTGTGAGACAACATTAAAGGACTCCACCTTAACTCATGCCACATCTTGCATTCCGAAAATTGTGGAATGTTTCCTATAGTGATGATAAGATTCGTTTGATTTCTGATTGAATGAGGTCCCCCCCTGTTATGAACTGAGTCATAATTTGTTGTTGGGGAAAACTGTCCTACTAGAGGTAAAGAGGTCCCACAACGTCTCCGTGTGTTATTGACAAGGACAAATATTGTGCCACTAGTTGAGATGGTTGTTTTGCCTCTTGGTTGTAACATACTTGGATTGGGGTGTTATGTTAGCACTAGAAAAGGCAAGGGTACTATACTTGACCTGTCAGAGATAACATGGTGGTAGAGAGTGGTGATAAATTTTTTGAAGCTCACAATTATGTTTCATTGAAATGCAGGCATTTGGAGGAATTCCACTAAGGAAATGAGATCATTTGGTTGAATCTGAATCATCTTGGAATCACATATGTTTATGAGTACACAAGTATGAATCTAGTCGAATAAATGCGAGTACTTATGGGATATTGAATAGATGCTAACCTGAGACCATCTTGGGTATTCAACAGGAATGAACATTGACTTACTAGTAACATGGGTGACATGCAATACACGTATCCCGCGGGTGGGTATACACACTCCTGAGCATGAAGCAGTGCAACCATAAGTAAATTATTCATTGCAAATCCAAAACAAATTAAGTTTTTAAGTGATTCTAGAAATGTTTTATAGCTTGCCCATCCTTTTTGGAATTCCCCTGATTCCGTCTATCCCATCGAAGGACCCATGTATACTCATACGCAGTTTTGAGTATGAATTAGTGCAACCACAGAGAATGTAATCTAGGAAAATCAAGAGTCCATTACAATTTCCCAAGGGCTACTAGACATATTTTACAACTTGTCCATCTGTTTCTGAATGACCCGGATTGTGCCCATCCGATGACTCGCAGGTGCACATACACACTTCCGAGCATGCAGCATTACAACCATAGTGTACATAATATAGGAAAACCCCTATTCAATTAGAGTTTGCCTTCGGCTACTAGAAACATTTCAGAACCTGCCGATCCGTTTCCGAATGCTCTTGATTCTACCTTTGCCAACAGAAGAACCATAGTTCCAGGTACGCACTCCTGAGCATAGAAAATTCAATCAAGGGGGATGCACAGTCCAAAACGGTTCATTTAGGGCCACTAGAAACATTTAACGGCTTTATGATCTATTTCCAAATGCCCCTTATTTTGCCCACCCCAATAGAAGACCCATGGGTGCGCATACACACTCCAGAGCATGAAGGAATGTAACTATAGCAAACTTAGTCCATGCAAATCCATAAGCAGTTAAGAATTTCCTAGGGCTATCGGAGACATTCATCCCGCGTTGACTTGTTTTTGAATGCCCCTTATTCTGTCCATCCCACCAAAAGAACCATGGGTGCGTATGAAAACTCCAGAGTATGAAACGGTACAACCATACAAAAAATGTTTCAGGAAAATCCATAATCAATTATAGTTTTTATAAAGCTACAACAAATGTTTTACAGCTTGTCGATCCATTTCCACATTCCCATGAACCTCCCCTCACCACCAAAATACCCGCACGTGTGCATACCCACTCAAGAGCACAAAGTAGTACAACCATAAGGAATTTAACCCAAGAAAATCTTTAGTCAATCGGGCTTTACCTAGAACTAACAAAAAAAAATCCCGCTTGTCGATTTGTTTCCAAATGTCCCTCATTCCACCCACCCCACAAGGCGACCCGTGGGTGCGCATACGCACTCCGAACCATGACGCAATGCAACCATAGAAACTTTTATCCAAGAAAATCTGTAGTCAAATAGGGTATCCCTAGGGCAATTAAAAACTTTTTACGGCTTGTCAATCCATATCTCAATGATCCTGACTTTACCCATCCAATCGAAAGACCCAAAGGTACGTATAAGCACTCTAGAGTAAAAATAACTTTAACCTTACTGAATTTAATCAAAAAAAATGCACTATGAATAAGGTTTTCTTAAGGCCACTAAAATCATTTTACAGCTCATCAATTCGTTGCCAAATGCCCCCTATTCTGCCCAACACACCAAAAGACCTACCGATACACATACGCACTCCAAAATGTGGAGCATTGCATCCATAAGAAATTTGATCCAGACAAATCCACAATCGATAAACATTTGCGTAAGGCTATTATGATCATTTTACGGCTTATTGATGCATTTCTAGATGCCCCTGATAAAGCCCACCCCATTGGAAGACCCGTTCTTGCGTATATGCAATACATAGCATAAAGAATTATAACCATAGGGAATTGAATCCATGTAAATCCACGATCGATCAAGGTTTGCGTAAGGCTAGTAGAAAAATCTAACAAATTGTCAATTTGTTTTAGAATGCTCCTCATTTTTCCCACCCCACCGGCAGACTCACAAGTGCGCATACGCACTCCAGAGCATGAAGCACTGAAGCAATAGTGAATTTCATAAAGAGAAACTCACATTCAGTTAGGGTGTAGCTATGTCTACTAGCAAAACTTTACGGCTTGTTGATTTAGTTCCCAATGTCCTCGCATCTGCCCAACCCACCAGTGACCCGCAGGTGAGCATACGCACTCCACAGTATGAAGCAATGCAACCAAAGGAAATTTTATCCAGATGAATTCTCCTCAATTAGGGTTTTCTTAGTGCTACTAGAAGCATTTTATAGCTCGTCGATCCGCTTCCAAATGCCCTTGATTCCGCCCTCCTCACCAGAAGACCCGTTAAAGCGAATACACACTCTGGAGCATGAAGTAGTGCAACCATAAAGAATTCAAACCAGGCTACTACATAGTCAATTAGGGTTTTTTTGGTGCTACTAGAAACATTTCATAGCTCATTCATCTGTTTACGAATGTCCCTTATTTACCCAACTTACCTAAAGACCTACAAGTGCGTACACGGACTCCAGAGCATGAAGCAATGCAAAGGGAATCTCATCGAGAAAAATCAAAGTCAATTAGGATTTTCCTAGTGCTACTAGAAACATTTCACGGCTTACCGATCTCTTTCTTAAAGCCCATGATTCCGTCCACCCAACCGGATGACCCAATAGTGCGCAAACGCATTTTGGAGAATGAAGTAGTGTATTCATAGCAAATTTCATCCAAGAAAATGCACAATCCATTACGTTTTCTCAAGGGCTACTAGAGACATTTTATGGCTCATTGATCTGTTTCCCAATGCCCCATATTCCGCCCACCACACCGAAAGAACCGCAGGTGTCCATACGCACTCCTTAGCATGAAGGAGTGAAACCACAAGGAATCTAAATCGAGGCAAATTCATCATCAATTAGGGTTTTTCCAGGGCTACTAGAAACATTTTACAAATTCTTTATGTATGGCAGTGCAAACATACGGGATTGAAGGCGGGAAAATCCACATTTTATTTGGGTTTGCATATGCCTACTGGAAATAATTTAGGTCTTATCAATCCGTTTCCAAATGCTCCTCATTTCACCCACCCCACCGAACGATCCGCAGGTGCGCATTTGAAATCCGTAACATCAAGAAGTGCAACCATACAAAGTTTAATCTAGGAGAATTCATCATCAATAAGTGTTCATTTAGGATTAGTACAAATATTGTACGGATGTTTGATTCGTTTTTGAATTTTCATGATTTGGGCCATCCCACCGCAAGACTCAAGTGTGCGTATATGCACTTTGGAGCATGAAGTTGTGCAACCATGAGGAATTTAATCAAACAAAAACTGAAGTCAAAGAAAGTTTACCTATAAATACTGAAAACACTTTACAACTTGTCGACCTAGGTCCAATGTAGATTGAAACATGGATGAGGGTGTTTTCTTTAGAATAGCCTTCATCCAATTCAAACACAACAGCAGTAGATTGTTTTATGAATGACTATAGAACCAAAACGTAGGCCCTCATAATTGAAGTCCAAGGAGAGCCCTCAAATGGTCAACTCAGCCATTTTGGCTGACAGAAACCGTGCCAAGAATAGACAAGGTTATCATAGGGAATCCTTTACAAGCATCCTAACTCTAATTGTTCTACGTGGCAACGCCACATGGAAACATGACCCTAGCTCCTTTGAAGAGTGGAGAAAGAATGGCAGGATAGATCTCCCATGAAGGCACTCCTCTTTGCCTCAAATATGGCCTATAAACCAAATGCAAGCAAGAGTCAAATTATAATCTCCTATGAAAAGATTTGCAAAGTGATGAGAAATGTTTCTTGAGATGTTGCTCTTGATCTCGCAAAACCCTCAAAATGAGAGTAAAAAAAATTGTTATTCATAAAAGTGCCTCGTGCACTACAACTTGGTTCTTTTTTTCCTTTTTTTGCACTATCAAACCTTGGCCACTGAAAATGAAAACATGTTGTGAGTGTGTATTACGTTTTACTTTATCAACTATAAAGGAAATGAGTGCACCTTTGTTCAACTATCGTCTATGGTCATCATCCTTGGCAACCATGTCCGCAATTCTTGAATGAATGGACCAAGTAATGTGCAGGTCCACAACCACATATTGCACTTGTAATATAGGTGGCATGGCTAGGATGTCATGGCCTGATCATAACGTGATCCCTTTGTAATCCATTGCCAATTATTCACGTTTGCATTGGTGCAATAATATGAATTTTCTTTGTACAATTCATTTTTCAATAGCATGTCATCTGGAGGCATGATCATCTCAACCTAAAAAATTAGATACATGGACAAAATCCATTTTAACACACTCTTTGAACAAACTTGAATTGTGTTAGAAAGTGTCACTCTAACATGCAAAGATGAAAGGACCGCATATGGATTGTAAATCATAAAGAGTGAATTAGGTACCATACAATTGAGAAAAGATGTTTCATTTTGTATCTTTGTACTTCAACCTTCCTTCTATTTCCATCCCCTTGTTTCCTTACAAAACCTTTTTTTCCTCCGGATTCAAAGCATACACTATCCCTACTACTTTTTATTACTACACCACCTTCCTATGCCCTCCGCCCCCCTCCACAATTTGTTTGTATCCTCAAAACAACACATGAAGTTTTGGCTCCCATCCACTCACCTCTTTGGCTATACCAAGGCCCTTATGTAAAGATGACCAACATAGCCAACAACACTCCTACCCAACCTGAAACCCGTAATGCTGCCTCATCCTTGGCAACTCTTGAAACCCTTGATGCTCTTATTCCTTAAAGCTTTTCCCCCAAAAAATGAACTTGATTGATCCCATGTACATGAAAAAACGCCCCTAAATCTTCTTCCCTTATGGTATCCTCTTGTTTTCAACCAATACAAGTATGAAAGCCAATGTCGCATCAAGTGGATGATTGAGGAGAATATGGCATGCTTTGTGCAAACATGTAGGAAGTAGACTTGGTCTCTTCTGAAAATTCATGTGACAATGCAAGGCAAATCAGTTACTAACAAATTGCCAAGGCTTTCAGAGCAAGTGGTCTGGAAGCCATCATGCTTTCTTTTCTTCACTTGAGTTCATGCGAGGACATACACATTGATGGAGTCAAATTTTCCAACCCTACCTTTGCAGTTGCATTGGATAGGAAACCCCCATCTTCTACGTGCATACCCCATGATTTTTCCTCCCACATACATCTTGACAAAGTGAAAGCAATACTTCATTTCTAACCGGCAGGCACCTGTGAACTCTCTCTCCTCAAGGAAATCTAGTACCTTTTCTACCAAAGATCCTATGGCTAGGACCTCTAATGAAACACATCAAGGGCACTATAACACCCTTGATAATAGTCCGTAATTCGACAAATCAAATGGTAAGAACCTCCTCCTTTCACTCTCCCCTCTTCAGTTGCTTACCCGCTCTCCATTTGTGCACACAAAGACCACCTACATCCCATCACAATGACATTGTTTCCCTATGTTCTCTTGAGTTCTTCTCCAGACAAGGTGCTCCCAAAGATGAATTCCATCAAGTGTCTCATCTTTGACCTGCAACTGGTAAATGAGAACCCTTTGAGCTTTGTTTTTGTAACCTAGTGGTATGCTTCTTACTCGTGAAAAGACTCAGTAAATCCATAAGCCACGTGAGGTTTGCTTTCGATATAGAGACCCTCTTGTTTGAAAAAAAATGAAGAAAATCCACTCTTCCTGTCCTCATATGCTACATATTCAATATGCCAACTAGTCTCAAATATGAGCACCTGTGACATGACATGGTAGCATTGACTTGTGTGTTTGTATTCTTCTGAATAAACAATATACAGTAGAATTCATCAAGGTCCAATTTTTTTTATGCACAAATCTTGCCCTAAACATCTTTATGAACTCAGTATTATCCATAATCTTGATACATACATCCCTCAGTCTATCGGACAAGAGTATATTACCAGAATACGAGTTTCAAATGAAGCTATTCCAAAAGTAAAAGATGAAATCCTGCAAATTTTTCTCTTTTTATATTTCAACATACTCTTGTCAAGGATATCATCAATTTTCCTTTCTCAATGCCACGAACACAATCATTAACGCCCTTCTCTTTTTATTCTCCTTCATCATAAATAATTGAACTTCACATAAGTATGATTCATTAGAGGGCCTTAAACATCAAGAGAAAATCCAACTTAAGAAAGGTACACATGGGTTGGACCAATATCCCGTAGACTTTTCCACTTAATTCCACCGAATTCTATACTCTACCTCACTCAACAGAATCCCTTCCATCTTCCTAATGATCCCGAGATCCACCACTCTCACATCCTCACCCTCACCCTCCGAACTCAAAACTTTACCCACTCCTTTTCCTCCACCTTAGAGCATAAGTCCCTCTTACCTACCACAATCCCTTAGAGACCAGGTACACATGTCTTTCTTCCCTAAAAATCCTTACTCTTGTCCAAAACTGGCCCTAAAGGATTGTACAAAACATCCTTAATCAGCCAACAAACAAACAGATCCAAAACAAACTCCATGGCCTTGGACAAGCCTCTGTGCCACATTGACCTCACTCAAGCCCCACCTTACAGCTTGATTTTTGTAGGTTTGCCTCTACAAAATCAAACCTTCTCTAGTGTGCCCTAACTTTTAAAATCTTGAAAGCCCTCACTGCTCTGATATGACCTACTCCCATATTGCCTCGTAATTGGAATCCTTTGTTTTAATGGATTTGTTTGACCAAAAATTTCGACACTCTCTTTCCTCTTTCAGATATCATAAACTAGATAGTATCTTGCTTTAGGATATAATGGTCTACTCTGATATACTCAAAAGGGTCTCTCGCAATCAAGCTTAACGTAGGATTTCACATCCTAGTCTTATGATGGTAAGGGCAACATCATCTCATTAAATGTTGATATCTCTGTCTAAAGAATGGAAGCGAACAACTATCGGTGCCCCCTCTGGCTTTCCTTGATTTGAAATGTTTTTATTCTTGATCTCATCAGTGCATACCCCCTAGCACAAACACAGGTGGGGATTAGGTTCCCAAAACAGTAATTTCAATCCTTCCTTGACTTCTAGAGTAACCCCTCCCTTCTCCTAGATTTCCTCTTCGTTGTTCCACCAAATACATTGATTCATGGGGTACTTCAATCTTCCTAAAAAATCACATTATAAATCAAGATGAATAACACATTTTCTCCATGAACTTCTCCGCCGTGTTTGTAGTGTATGTTTTTCACTCTATTGCCAAGAACTATTGTTGGAAGTTTTTTTTAAATCTTTAGTCCACAAGTCACAAATATAAGACTGCAAATACAAATTCTATCTCAATGCCCCAAGTTAGAGAACACTAACACAATCCTTCATTCATCAATGCCGCATCCATGAACAAAACGTCCTTGTCCTTATGGCCCATGCATGATATCATAGGGTCCACTCAAATCTTCTCTTCAACCACATCCATAAACGCCTTTGTCAACCTCAGTCCTGACCATTCTCTTTAATGGCTTCCATTAAACACAGAAAAAATGTATGTTCCAATTGGCAAACTTCTTCTATGCTTTGTTATCTGAAAAAAAAACCGTTTTTTTGTCTCTCATCCCTTGTTTCAAGTGCCCCACACAGTCATCCCTCCACTCCTTACTTGTGTTGGAGTGAGCAATAACTTTACTGATCAGTTATTCAGCATGGCGCAAAAGACGCTCTAATTG
This sequence comes from Penium margaritaceum, assembly GCA_023375785.1. Lineage (NCBI taxonomy): Eukaryota > Viridiplantae > Streptophyta > Zygnematophyceae > Desmidiales > Peniaceae > Penium > Penium margaritaceum. Next base: position 79,771 of record SZWC01010731.1, on the reverse strand, counting down.
GACACTTACAGACGATTTTAGAGCTTTTCTTGTGAATTTATGAGGTGGGGCCTGGCTAAAGATTTTTGCGTGAAGATACCAGACTTCCCTGGTAAGTAGTTCTAAAGGGTTTGAAAACGAATTTTGTTACACGCATGCACATGATTTGAGTGAATGCTTCTAGAAGCATGGACCTGCATGGTGCTGTACGTACGCTCAGGTCAAAAGGGCTTGCTCATGACTGGACAAGAAACTTGTCATCTGAAAAAGAGACCAGAATGATATCATCTCCTTCATGCATGAAGCTAGGATCTTCATAAGTTTGTCTAGTGTAGGCTTCAAGTGGAGATCCTCGTCAAAGGGGCTCATGGTGTAGCATAGTAAAATAAAAAATCCTGATGGAAAGGCTTGATGACCAAACATCCTCCACATGAAGTTTCAACTAAAGAACTGATGAAACGTCCTCCAGGAGGAAGCTTCACCCAAGAGCAGTATAGTTTCTAATCAGAGTCCATAATAAAAGGAGGCTTCTACAGGGTGGATGCTTCTTTAGATTAAGACAAAAATTTGCTACTACATGCACGGCTGAGGAGTTGCGTGCAGATCCAAGAGTGAGGACTACCTTGCATCAGCAACAACATGAACGACTAAGCAGCTAGAACACTGCCAAGTTTCCAGCCTTCATGAAGCTTCCTTCATGAAGCAGCACGAAGTTTCCTCTGAGCACAGAGCGACTAGTCAACTTGCAGAAATCCTACTATAAAAGCAGACTGGATTCAGTCAATTCTGTAACTCAACAAGCAACTCCAACAGTAACTCTAGTAATCAAGAACAACAGTCCATCCCTGCCACAAAAGGCATAAGACCAAGACTCTACGGTCGCTCTCATATCAAGACCCCACTAAGCCTGGCACCGGTCTGCCAGCCTCAACAAGAGGACACCCATGACTACCTGAATGCTTGACTATCTTGAAGAGGAGACTAGACAACGTCCAAGACTCAAGCTACTTTGCTGGAGCTATCTTGCTAGACATTGACCACTTATGGGCCATGACTTGTGTCTAAGCGTAAGAACCCAGAGTTAGTGTCTCACATCAGCTCTGCTTTACAAAGCTAATTCTTTCTGGACATTTGGACTGAGTTGGAGTCTCCCTCTGTCAACCCATTGTGTTTCTTAGTGCTCTTTTAGCCTAGTTAGGAGGGTCTAGAAGTTTGTGTCTTGCTTGAGATCCCCTATGTCGACCTAGCAAGCCTGGCAGCACTCTGTCAGCTTAGTAGGAGGGTCAAAACTCCTCTGATGATCTAGTCTGTCTTGCAGTGGCTGCAGCGTGGAGAGGAGGTTTCCCTAACAACCTGGATGCTGAGAAATTATGGTGACCATTCTGATACCCTTGCAATGACATCCTTAACAGCCTAGCAAGGTGTTGTGCCCTTGGATGGGGCAGGTTGAATCAAATCATTAAGTTGAGATGTGTTTTGCCGTTGTTTCCATGCTTGTGCTTGATAGTCTTTTCAATGACAAGATTGATTCCACTCTTCCGCTTCCGTACATTGGAGTACAGGGTTTATTTGCAACGCACGCAGATCATGCACAGTAGCAAGACCCTCTTACTCCATTAGAGCACTCGGTAACTTTAACACTATAGGCTCTAAAAACCAAAACAATAAGTATACTACAGGGAAACATCGGTTAAAAAAAGCTCACCTCAATTCTCTCACACAACATGCCCCATATAAGGGCACAACACCTTACTAGGCTGTCAAGGCTTTCGTTACAAGGGTCTCAGCTTGGTTACCGTAATTTCATGTACAATTACCACTAGGTTGTCAAAGGAGCCTCCTCTCCATGCTTGCACTGACTGCCAGGCTCAATTAGTCATCAGAGGACTTCTGACCCTCCTATCCAAGCTTGAAGAGTACTACCGAGCTTACTGGGTTGATAGAGGGGAAATCTAGCAAGACACAACTTCTAGACCCTCCTAACCGGACTGATAGAGCATTGCCAAACACTCTGGGTCGATAAAGGGAGACTCCAACAAATTCCTTCTCGACTCGATCAACACTCCACAAGAAGAGCTTACGCAAGACACTAACTCTCAGCTCTCATGCTTGGACACAAGTTGTGGGTCACAGATGGGCAACTTCAAGATGGCTCAAGCTAGGCAGCTACAGTGTTCCAAGTAGTCTGGCCACCAAAGCGAGGAAGATAGGCCTTCAGGTAGTCAGGGGCATCCTCCTGCCCACACTCGCAGACTGCTACCAGGCTTACCGGGGTCTTCATATGAGAGCGATTGTAGAATCTTGGTCTGAGGCGTTGTCTCACACAGATGGACTACTCGTCTTGGTTATTAGAGTTACTACTGGAGTTGCTTACTTAGTTACTGTTGGAGTTGCTTGCTGAGTTGTGTTTTGCCACTGTTTCCTTGTACCATAGTTGTCATTGAAAAAGACTATCGGGTACAAAGATGAAAGTCCCAAAGGAAGTTTCCTCTGTGCACAGAACATCTGGTCAACTTGCCAAGATCCAGATATAAAAGCAGGCTAGACAAAGTCTGTCCAGCAACTCCAGCAGCGAATCATTAAGCAAATCCAACAGCAACACAGCAAGCAACTCCAGTAGTAACTCTAGTAACCAAGACCAGTAGTCCATCTCTTCCAGAAAACACCTAAGATCAAGATTACACGGTTGCCCTCATCTCAAGACCCCAGTAATCCTGTCAGCTGTCCTCCTGCCTAGATAGGAGGATACCCCTGACTACCTAAAGGCTTGACTACCTTGCTGTGGTGACAAGCCTACTTGCAAGACTCAAGCTGCCTAGCTAGAGTTGTCTTGCTTGACGTAGCCCATCTGTGGGCCAACATTTGTGTCTAGGTGTGAGATCTCAGAGTTACTGTCTAGCCTCAGCTTTGCTTTACAAAGCTGATTTTGTGTGGACTGTCGAATTGTGTTGGACTCTCCCTCTATCAACCCAGTGTGTTTAGCAGTGCTTTGCCAGCCTTGTTTGAAGGGTCTACAAACTGCATGTATTGCTAAAGTTCCCCTCTGTCAACCCAGTTGGCCTGACAACGCATTACCAGCTTGATTAGGAGGGACAAAACTCCTCTGTCAACCCAATAAGTCTGGAAATAGCTGCGAACGTGGAGAGGAGGCTACCTTGACAATCTAGAGGCCATTTCATTGAAAGTATGGTGACCGTGCTGAGACCCTTGCAATGGCAGCTTTGATGGCCTCACAAGGTGTTGTACCCTTGGATGGGGCAGGTTATGTCAGGTCATTCAGCTAAGATGTGTTTCACCACTGTTTCCCTACAACATACTAGTGCTTCATCGTTATCTTCAATGACAAGTTCAATCCAAGTCTTCCATTTCCACACATTGGAGTATAGGATTTGCTTGCTCGGCACACAGACCTTGGACAGGAGCAAGAACCCCTTATTGCATTAGAGAACACGGTGAATTTGTCAATATAGGCCGATTTGTGGGCCATGAGTTGTTTCTAGGCATGAGAGCCCAGAGTTAGTGTCTAACCTCAGCTCTACTTTACAAAGTTGACTCTCTTTGGATAGTCGAACTATGTTAAAGTCTCCCTCTATTGTCCTTGTGTGTTATGTAGTGGTCTATGAACCTGTTGAGGATGATTTAGAAGTTGCGTGTCTTCGTGAAGTCAATTTTCAAAAGAAGAAGACAGGAATCAAATTGGACTACAGGATTTTGTTTCTCGGCACATAGATCCTTGACAGTAGTAAGGCCCCTTTGCTACATCAAAGCACGCGATGACTTTGTCACTACACTCTCCTAAAACCCATGGTATCAGAGCGCAAGGAAGTCTGGGTATGCTCAACATGCCATTAGAGCAACAGATCCATACCGCCAACAAGAAGTAACCGTTACAGCTCAAGCTTAAAAATGGCAACGTCACTCATCACTCACCAGTTGTAGGGTGAGCGCGTGACGTGGCGACCGTGCACACATGGAGTCATTGAGGACACATTCAATGACCTCAATATGGAGAGCCCACATATGGACACTCAACAGCTGAATGACACCTTAGCGCTGAGCTTGTGCATGGACCAAGGATGTGGTCCAAGGAGAGAGCAAGCAATACCTTAGGAGGCGAAGAGCTCAAGAGTGGAGGTGCTTCAGACAAGGGCACGTTGAGACAATGTGCATGCAAATGAAGCCTTGCGGTAGTAAATGACAGACAAGTGTCCTGTGCTCTTACCTTCCAAAGAGAAGGGATTGAGCTTTGAAGCTCACCATCCACAACTTGAGCGGCAGTTGTCCAAGATTCAACAACAGGCACATCTTCAACATCAGCTTCAACTGACACAACTACCATCGTCATCAACTGTTGCAGTCCTGCAGACAGATGTAGCAAAGGGGCCTTACTACTGTCAAGGATCTATGTGCCGAGAAACAAAATCCTGTAGTGCCACCAAGCTTTCAATCGCCTTAAGTAGTAGCTAACGACATGCAAAGGTGCTTCTCAAACACCCACATTATGATGTCATGTGGGTTGACATCATTCCATGCACTACTTTGTGCGCCGTAAGGAGGAAAGCCATCCGCAAAAACCAACGTTGCAAGAAATCCAAGGCAAGCACCCATCTTACAGGAGCTCATGGAAAGTGGAGTGGTGACCAAGGAACCACGCTGCCATTAGGAGCCTCGCAGTGGCAAGAAGAAGTCACAACAACAGTGCTTACTTGAGAGGAACGTGTTAGCATTAGTGGTCACAATGTTAAACGTCTTGCCAAATGTCCACAAGTTGACCAACAAAGGAGACAGTGGCTTCGCATCGGAGACAGGGTTCTCAAGCTCCATCCTATAGAAGAAAACCCTGCAGCTGAATGTTGATGGTGAAGTAAAGCAGCTGAAGTGGACGTGTCTTTAGCAACAGACAGAGGTTTACATTAGCCTCAAAGCACGTGACAAGTTAACTCATCATCAGCTTATACAGAGCCAATACAATAGCATTATGCACTGCTAATACAACAGACGGCCAAGCAGAAGCCAGCCTATGACCTGCATGATTAGAAGTAATGTAGCCGGTACTTGTGTATGGAGCCAGAAGCTAAAGTGGAGTAGAAGCTAAAGTACAGCAAGTTTTATGATGCAATGGAAAATTTGGAGTTAAGGTGTGCGTTCCTGTGGTCGCACATATCATCATGGTGCTATTTAGTGACAACAAGCATGTGTGGATCCAAAGGCAATGCAATGGAATCAATCCCCTCAGTAATAGTACATCGATCTCTGCATCTTCATAATTGACCACGACAACACTAGCACGGATGCATTTTGCATCCAAGGAGACTTCGTCCCTGTTTTAAGCAACCCAGTGGGTTAAACTCCAAAGTACATCAACAAAGGAGCAAGTCCACATTGGCCCGAGAAGGAGCATAAGTGCTAGTAGTTGCTTACTTTGTCAAAGCAACAGAAAGGAGATTCAGGATTGAGGGGAGAGGGAGAGCAAAGGTGTTTTTCAAGCCTTCAAGCAACTCGTAATGCAACGAGCTGAGAAGAAAAAAAAATCCTACGGAAGCAGCAAGTGGACACAATAAGCCCACCAATTGACTGGTGGCATGCACACATGGAGCTGTTACGCTCCACGTCAAAATCCTATCAGAATGGCAAATGGAGGTAGTTAGCCTACCTGGTGTCATGTGGCATGCACAAATGGAGTAGTTGAGCTCCATCTCAAAATCTTGCCGGGGCGCCAGGTCGATGAAGTAAGCCCACCAGGATAGGTGGCATGCATAAATGGAGCAGGTTCGTTCTATGCCAAGGTGGTAGGTGGAGGAAAGATCGTCAACGACATAGGGGTGCTATTTGGACCTCCAAAGCATACAAGGACCCAACCCACGGATTTCCACATGAAGGCATAAATCTGTGTAGGGGCAATCTCGCTCCTCACAACCATAGATATCTCTCCAATAATGGCGTGCTCAGTAGCAACTGATATCATAGCACGAGCTCAAGTAATAGTGTAGTAGTCAGAGTAGCTATCGAATTGAAGGCAAATAGTAGTCCATGAACGACCTTGCAGCAGCTTGTCCTGATCATGGTCTACGTGGCTAAGCTCATCCGTCATCCAGATCGGAGCTATAAGGCCATCCAGTGTGCGGTACCTTCTAGAAACTGGAAGCAACAACCAATCAGAGCAGCAAATCCGTAAAAACAAAATGGAGAGATTTCCTTTGTCTACTACAGGCTGCCTGGTGGATTAAGAAACAAAGAAGCTGCCAAAACTCAAATTTTGTTTCAATAATAGCCAAAACCCAGATTTTTGTTGCCTCTCTCCCAAAAACGAATTGGAGGGCAAGATTACTTCTCACCGCCCTGGATCCTCCTTTGTCAGTAGTCAATGTAGCAGCAAAGCAATGGCAACAGCTAGAGAAGCAAAAACCGACAGCAACAAGCAATTGCTTTAATCCTCGTCAAAGCAGCTCTCATCACAACTAGAGCTCACCATTTTTTCCTTTAGGCTATGGCATTGGCACTGCAAGCTCAAAGCAAGAGTTAACAGAAGGGGATACATAACACAAGAAGAAAATGGCTGCTGAGCTCCAATGGGGAAATGGAGCCCCAACAGGTTACGTAGTGGAGTGCGAGTTGTGCCAACAGCCCGACTGGAAAAAAAGGAAAGCAAAGGTGTATGCTCGCTCTCCCAAGCGAAGCAGAGGCTGAGTAAGGGAGCGTTGAGCAAGGGGGGAGGGGAGTGTTTTCCACGTTGGACGTCGCACCAGCTTACCACTATGTTTAGCTGGGCCAAAGGCATGCCATGACGGCATGCACTAGTGTGGCACGGCCCTGCCGCGACAGCAAGCTGGCACGCATCCCATGCCGCGATGGCACGGTGGCTGGCTTGCCACCAGCGAGGGAGGCCTTGCATGAGGCCTTAGCACGAGAGGACCAGCCGAGAAAGGAATGAAAACAAACAAAAAATGACTCGACAGATGTCTGCCCCTAAAGCAACGAACAGTGCCGGAGAGCCACACGCAACCAGCCAAGGTCAAGGCCAAGTGGTTGGTGGAGCCATGGTGAGTGAGGGGCGAGTTTTGATCGACGCAGCCGGCAAGCTGTGTGAGATAAAAAAAGGAGGGGGGAGGGGCAAGTTTGTGGTCAACAAAAGGCAGGGTACCCGTGAAAGGTAGCGAGAAAACTCTCCAAAAGGGAGGGGCAACTAGATTTTTGGCCAAAGAAATCAAGAAGCAATGACCAAAAATGCCATCAACGATGACCAAAGCAGCTACGATGGTGATGACGGCTCCAATCGACTTCAAAACAGTGAATAGTTGACCAAGAATGGACGTGGGGACCCTTAAGTACCTAAGCTGTGGCAAATTTGGATACAACAGCTTGGCATGGCTAGAGCAAGAAACGGAAGCAGCAGAGTGGAGTCATCAAAGCAAGTGGCTGGAGTGACAGGGGGAGCAAAAGGCTGTAGCATAGGAAAGATAAGACAAGCGGCGGGCTTTCATACTCACTAGCCAGGGACGGCTATAGCAGGTTGGCGGTCCAAGCAGGCAGTCCCAAGCAGAGGTCTCGACTTGCAAGCGCCGCATTAGTGGAAGCTTCTCGAGCCTTCCACTCCACAACAAAGCACGTGTATGGCAAGCACAATGGCTTGCGTTGTAAGAGGTTGCTTCTCCATGAAGAAACCTCCTGGGGGAGAAGGGCGACAAATTTGACCTTAACTGTAACGAGGTGCCCTATTGTTTCTAGCATACTCGGGGCCTCGTCCGAGTTTTGGGGGCATGCAGGCCTTTTTCCGATTTTTGGAAATCAAGGTCGCAGTCGAGCTCACCTCCGCTCGACCGCCGGTGCGAGGAGGAGGAGGGGTGAGCGCGCGAGCGAGCGCCGGCGTGGAGTTCACGCTGTCGCTAAGGCCCCGTTTCGCGCGAACCCCCACGCGGCGTTCCGAACACGCCACGCGGGGGTGGCTTCCCCCCTCTCGACGGTATCGTAACGGCGACGCTACCCGCCGAGGGGTCGTTTCGACGGACGGCCCCGGCAACGGACGCGGTCAACGGCAACAGTAAAACTAGTGAATGCGACCGTGCGACGATCGCAGTTTTCCGGTGGCGTGTCCAACAAGGCGACCGTATCCACCGCCGAGAGGCCTACGGGAGCAACGAGGCGGCTCACCGAGAGACAAGATCGACCGTCGATCTCGACGATCGACGGCCGGGGACTTCTCGCACTAGGCATTAGGTGCAAGTAGAGCACCAGCTTCAGGTGCAAGCAGAGCACAGGGTTTAGGTGCAAGTAGCTTGTTGTAGCAAGCTAGGAAAGCAATAGGCTGAGGCCTGGGTTAGCCAGCCGGATAGTATAAATACCCTGTACTCAGTTCAATCTCATTAACCTGTATTTTCCAGCTCTGGCTTCCTAAAATCTCCAAGTCTATCTTTCCGCTGCGACTGTGCTATCCACACACCAAGGCTAAATCTCTAGAGAGCACCCACTCTCACATCTGGTATCAGAGCCAGAGCCACGCGTTGGGCGGAAGCGCTGCCGGAGCTCGCGAAACTTCAAGGAGCGAAGGCACGGACTACGCCAGACAACGACGAGGCTGATCGAGAGGGGGATTGCTGGACCAGACTTCGAAGCCAACGCACGAGCCAACCTCTGGAAAATTTTCTACATTTCCAGAGCGTCCACACGGCCTACCGTGCGCGCGCGGGAGACGACGGGTGACTCCCACGCACTTCGAAGACCTCAGATTTTCGTCCCGGACTGCCGAATTGCTGCCGAATTTTTTTTCGATTGCTGCCGAAACGCTGCCAAATTTTTTTGAAGGATCTCCAGTGGCTAAAATTTATCTAGAGCCATGGAGCAGGCCCTGCAGCAGATCATAGAGCAGCTGGGAGCCCTCAAGCTGGAGAACGAGCGGCTCAATCGGCAGATGGCTGACCTGCGCGACGGGACTAACGCTGGACAGGTTGGGGCGGCCCGGTCAAGGAGTCCGCCGAGACCAAAGCCAAAGGCTCCGGAAGCGTTCAATCCCTCTGTCAAGGGAGCAAGCGTTCGGACCTGGTTGTTCGCGATGAACAGCTACTTTGGGGCTCTGGGTCACCCTCCAGAGGACGATGCTGTGCGTGTGTCATTCGCGGTGACACTGCTATGCGGAGCAGCGTTGGAGTGGTGGAGGCAGCTGAATATGTTGGCCACTCGAGGTGGAGGTGGGAACGCAGCTGTGCAACATGCCGTGTTGTGGCAGCCAGGCGCGGTGCAAGCTGAAGCTCACATGCCGACAACATGGGAGCAGTTCGAGCAAGCCATCAGAGATCGATTTGATCTCATGAACGCCTCCATGGTCGCGCGCAACAAGCTGAAGCAGCTGAAGCAGATCGGCTCGGTGCAGGAGTACACACGCCGTTTCTTGGCGTTGTGCTCAGAGATCGACGACATGAGCGAGCCGGAGATGGCAGACAAATACCATGACGGCTTGAAGGCAGAAATTCAGCACACGCTGGTACTCAGTGGAATCACGGAGTTCCAGGCGATGGTAGCCACTGCTGAGCGCGTTGACGCGCTACGCTACCATCGAGGGGGTTTCCGTGAGAAGCAAGAGATTTTTCAGCGTCGAGCACAGCACCCACAAACTGATCGACGCAGTGCAAGGGGGCCAGCAGCAGAGCAAGCCGCGTGGTGGGAACTGCTGGATCTGCGGGAAGCCTGGGCACCACAAGAAGGACTGCAAGAAGAAGCAGCAGGGAAACGGCAACAAGCAGTGAGTGGCGAGCGGCCATCTGCTGGGAAAGCTTCGTCCGCATCAGCAAACACCAGCCCCAAAATTCCTTCGACAACTAGGGAGCTGCCAAGTGTATTGCTGCAGAGCAAAGGAAGCGGGAGCGTTCCGGGGATCCTCCTGAAAGCCGAAATTTTATCGGCTGGTTCTGCGGACGGCGAGGGGCGCCATACTCGCCGGCAGATTAAAGCATTGCTCGATTGCGGCGCGTCGCACTCATTCTTTAGCGACGAGCTTGCAAAGAGGTTGGGGCTTGCACGGTTACCCGGGAAGCCAACTACAGCCAAGTTGGTGCAAGGGGAGCTAGAGTGTGGACTGCCTCTGAAGCCTCTGAGGATCCGTCTGGGCAAGCTGTCGTGCGATGTGAACTTTCGCACGTGCCCAATGGATACCTACGATGCCATTTCTGGGCGTGACTGGCTGCACCGGTGGAATCCTGCTGTGGATTGGGTGCGCAGCCACGTGAAAGTGAAGAAATGCGGAGAGCAAATTGTTTTGCCGTTGTGGGCAGAGGAGAAGGACTCGAAGGAAGGCAAGGTGCCGCAGTTGAGTTACGTGCAGCTGAAGCACTATCAGCGCAAGGGGGATCAAGTGTACCTTGTGTGGATGCGGCAAAAGGTAGCAGCTGAAGAGGTGGAAGTGTTGGCATTGAAGAAAAAGAAGCCGGAGGGAGAGCAACAGAAAACACCTGTAGCAGAGCTGTTGGAAGGCGTCAAGGGAGTGTTGGACAGCTACAGTGACGTGTTTCCTGCTGAGCTGCCAAAAGGTTTACCACCGAAGCGGGACATTGACCACAAAATTGATCTAGTTCTGGGAGCAACTCCAACGGTACGAGCTGCTTATCGCATGAGCGATAATGAGCTGGGTGAGCTGAAGAAGCAATTGGAGGAGCTGACGGAGCAGGGGTTCATCAGACCATCCGTGTCACCTTACGCTGCACCGGTCCTCTTTGTGAAGAAAAAGGCAGGGGAGCTGCGGATGTGCGTGGACTATCGCGCACTGAACAACGTAACGATCAAGAACCGGTACCCACTGCCAAGGGTCGAGGAGCTATTTGACCAGCTGAGGGGAGCGCAGTTCTTCAGCAAGATTGACCTGCACTCGGGGTACCATCAGATCCGGATTGCGGAGCAGGATGTGGAGAAGACGGCGTTCCGGACGCGATACGGTCATTTTGAGTACCTCGTGATGCCATTTGGGTTGACCAAGGCTCCTGCAACGTTCATGAGCCTCATGAACAGGATCTTCCACCCTCACCTGGACCAGTTCGTGGTGGTGTTCCTCGACGACATCCTCATCTACTCCCGAACTCTGGAAGAGCATCAGCAACATCTTCGGCAGGTGTTGGAAATTCTTCGGAGAGAGAAGTTGTTTGCAAAGCTCTCCAAGTGTGAGTTCGAGAAAAGGGAGGTGGAGTTCCTTGGGCACATCGTCA